>JAPMUY010000945.1:0-107500 GCA_026901105.3 Galaxias olidus
TCTGCACAAAAGGAATAAGAAACAAGTGTTTTATGACGCCACCCTCCTGTAATGTGATAATCTTCACTTAAATGCACCATTTGTTTAGACTTTCAGAGTGATGCCTGCTGAAGCAGATGGAGACACCCCCACCATTGGACGAGGCTCAGGGACACCCGATGGTTATGATCCAATTACAAATACTCTTGATGAAAAAGGTAAATTGCAATTCTGTTTTGTGACCCTCATTGTATTTCTTTACTAGCCATTCCACGTTTATTCGAATACAAGTAATTTTGCAGCCTCAACAAATACTGATACAAATAAAAATACTGGGCTCTCTGAACATCCCGAATACAATACCAATACTTTACATTAGGTCAAGGAGCGCTCACAGGGTCCCAACTCCGCATGTTTAAGATATGTGTGTGTTTACTGTATATGCTTGTACAGGGAGGCTATGGGATACCAGGTACACCTAAGTCCCCATGAATCTTAATAACATGAAATGTGTTAAAGTCCCCATGAATCTTAATAACATGAAATGTGTTGAAGTCCCCATTGATCATATAACTCGAAGTGTATGTTGAAGCCATACACCTCATATGTAACATGAGAGTTGCAGTATATGTCAAACTGCTGTAGCATGATTTATTTCGCAATGCTGAAGGATACTTTTTGATATCTTTGAAAACATATCCAAAACAGGCTGTTGCCATGTATTAAGGCAGCTTATGTGTGTGTCTGATTACAGTTCCATCATGTTTCTCTTGATGATAATACGCACTCTGTTCATGAAACTAATGAAAAGAATTACTGTATATCTTCACAGATTTTGGAAGACATGCCAGGTCTTGCAGACAGAGATGCTCCTACCCATGCAGAAGGCTCTGACACATCTGTTGGTGACGAGATCATTCAGAAGTCACTTCCCAGTGACAAGATCATTCAGAAGTCATTTCCCATTGCCAAGGTATGTGAAGGATGTTTTAAGTTAGGATTGTAAGGTGAACTTGTTCATTTGTGGGGCGACAGGTCTGTGAAGTAGCATGCTATGTGTCTTTGACCTAGCCTAAAGACATCAAATTAAATATCTAAACATTAGCTTATCACTGAGTCATTATGGTAACATAGGAAAGTATACAGGAATGCAATTTCAAGATTACCTTAATTTCCTAATGTCCAGTATCTCACCTGAAATAGGAGCCCTCACGGGGTCCCCACTCCACATGTGTAAGAAATATGTGTGTGTTTACTGTATTTGAGCTTGTACAGGCAGGCTATGGGATTCCAGGTATGCCTAAGTCCCCATGAATCTTAATAACATGAAATGTGTTAAAGTCCCCATGAATCTTAATAACATGAAATGTGTTAAAGTCCCCATTGATCATATAACTCGAAGTGTATGTTGAAGCCATACACCTCATATGTAACATGAGAGTTGCAGTATGTGTCAAACTGCTTTAGCATGATTTATTTTGCAAAGCTGAAGGATACTTTTTGATATCTTGAAAACATATCCAAAACAGGCTGTTGCCATATATTAAGGCAGCTTATGTGTGTGTCTGATTACGGTTCCATCATGTTTCTCTCTATGATTACGCACTCTGTTCATGAAACTAATGAAAGGAATTACTGTATATCTTCACAGATTTTGGAAGACATGCCAGGTCTTGCAGACAGAGATGCTCCTACTAGTGCAGAAGGCTCTGACACACCTTTGATCATTCAGAAGTCACCTTCCAGTGACATGATCATTCAGAAGTCACTTCCCATTGCCAAGGTATGTGAAGGATGTTTTTGATTAGTATTGTAAGGTGAACTTGTTCATTTGTGGGACGACAGGTCTGTGAAGTAGCATGCTATGTGTCTTTGACATAGCCTAAAGACATCAAATTAAATATCTAAACGTTTGCTGATCACTGAGTTATTTTGGTAACATGGGAAAGTATACAAGAACGCAATTTCAAAATATCCTTAATTTCCTAATGTCCAGTATCTCACCTGAACTAGGAGCCCTCACGGGTCCCCTCTACTCCACATGTGTAAGATATGTGCAAAGCTAAAGGATACTTTTTGATATCTTGAAAACATATCCAAAACAGGCTGTTGCCATGTATTAAGGCAGCTTATGTGTGTGTCTGATTACAGTTCCATCATGTTTCTCTTTATGGTTACGCACTCTGTTCATGAAACTAATGAAAAGAATTACTGTATATCTTCACAGATTTTGGAAGACATGCCAGGTCTTGCAGACAGAGATGCTCCTACCCATGTAGAAGGCTCTGACACACCTGTTGGTGACAAGATCATTCATAAGTCACTTCCCAGTGACAAGATCATTCAGAAGTCATTTCCCATTGCCAAGGTATGTGAAGGATGTTTTAAGTTAGTATTGTAAGGTGAACTTATTCATTTGTGGGCGACAGGTCTGTGAAGTAGCATGCTATGTGTCTTTGACCTAGCCTAAAGACATCAAATTAAATATCTAAACATTAGCTTATCACTGAGTCATTATGGTAACATAGGAAAGTATACAGGAACGCAATTTCAAGATTACCTTAATTTCCTAATGTCCAGTATCTCACCTGAACTAGGAGCCCTCACGGGGTCCCCACTCCACATGTGTAAGATATGAGTGTGTGTTTACTGTATATGAGCTTGTACAGGGAGGCTATGGGATTCCAGGTACGCCTAAGTCCCCATGAATCTTAATAACATGAAATGTGTTAAAGTCCCCATGAATCTTAAGAACATGAAATGTGTTAAAGTCCCCATTGGTCATATAGCTCGAAGTGTACGTTGAAGCCATACACTTCATATGTAACATGAGAGTTGCAGTATGTGTCAAACTGCTTTAGCATGATTTATTTTGTAAAGCTTAAGGATACTTTTTGATATCTTTTAAACATATCAGTAACAGGCTGTTGCCATGTATTAAGGCAGCTTATGTGTGTGTCTGATTACAGTTCCATCATGTTTCTCTTTATGGTTACGCACTCTGTTCATGAAACTAATGAAAAGAATTACTGTATATCTTCACAGATTTTGGAAGACATGCCAGGTCTTTCAGACAGAGATGCTCCTACTAGTGCAGAAGACTCTGACACACCTGTTGGTGACAAGAACATTCAGAAGTCACCTTCCAGTGACATGATCTTTCAGAAGTCACTTCCCATTGCCAAGGTATGTGAAGAATGTTTTTGATTAGTATTGTAAGGTGAACTTACTCATTTGTGGAATGACAGGTCTGTGAAGTGGCATGCTATGTGTCTTTGACATAGCCTAAAGACATCAACTTAAATATCTAAACGTTTGTTTATCACTGAGTTATTTTGGTAACATGGGAAAGTATACAAGAGCGCAATTTCAAGATTACCTTAATTTCCTAATGTGCAGTATCTCACCTGAGCTAGGAGCCCTCGTGGAGTCCCCACTCCACATGTGTAAGATATGAGTGTGTGTTTACTGCATATGAGCTTGTACAGGAAGGTTATGGGGTATCAGGTATGCCTAAGTCCCCATGAATCTTAGTATTATGAAATGTGTTAAAGTCCCCATTGATCATATAACTGAAAGTGTATGTTGAAGACACACACTTCATGTGTAACATGAGAGTTGCAGTATGTGTCAAACTGCTTTAGTTTATTTTAGGGATTGTTTCAGTTTAAAGGATACTTCTTGATACACGGCACCAGCCTACTACTGGTATTAAAGCAACTTAAAAGTGTGTGTCTGATTACAATTCCATCTGGTCTCTGTTTTTATGATTATGCACTCTGTTCATGAAACTATTTAATGAAATGAAAATTAATCTTCTCAGATTTACGAAGACAGGCTTGTTGTAGTAGACGGAGATGCTTCTACCAGTGCACAAGGCTCTGACACACCTATTGGCAAGGAGATCATCCAGAAGTCTACTCCCATTGTCAAGGTATAATCATGTGTATTAAGGCAGCTTATAAGTGTATATGGAGTGTAAGTGTCTGGTAACAATTATGTTATGTATACACTCTTGCCATTAAACTATTTAACAATTCAAATGTAAATGTTCATGGATTTTGGAAGACATTATTAGGATTTATTATGAAGTCAGTAGCAAGCTTTAGGCTGTAAAATGGTATATTCAGGTCAACTCACAGTTACATGTCATGCAACAGGTCTGCAAAGAGGTTTCAGTCTTTCTTACAGGTTTTGCCAATAATAAGTTATCTCTCTGTCTGTCGTCATCTCTTTTTTCTACTAATCATCTCCTGATGTTGATCACTTTAGAACTCAAATCGTCCTTTCAGTTCATCAGATGACAGTGAGCGAGAGGATGTTAGAATACCAAGGTTGAGGAGGACCAAAAGCCTTATGGTAAACTGCATGATGACAACATTCTTTTTTCAGGAAACCTCTTCTCACAGTCTTCTTTCAGTCATCAAAAATACTGCGTATGTTTTAGCTTTGATGCCGGTAGAAATCACCTTGAATGTGAGTTTGTTTTTTGGAACAAATAATTTGAGGAACCTTCGTGCACAATGTGTCATTCGTGTTGCTTTAATGGTAATTCTTTTTTTTTTTTTTTTTTTTTTTTTTACAGATGAACGAGATCATTCCAGAAGGCTCAGATGATCTCTTTGATTCCACATCAGACAGTGGGGAGGAATTTGTCCCTTGTTCCAGTGACGGCAGTAGTTCCAGCTGTAGTGAGACCTCTCATGTTTTGCCTCTTACAAGTCTGCCTCACAGGGTCAGAGGGTCTTCTCCAAGTCCCCCTTTACCTGACAGCACCAGCTGTCTCAGCATGGACTTTGAGGAGATAACTGATCTCAATTCTGAGAACACGCAGATCAGCACAAGGTCTCTGACTATTGAAGAGAAAGGTGGAGAGTGCGCTGACACTGTGAACATGGAAGTTGAAGAAGAAGCCACAGTAATAGTCAATGCTGTCACCAAGAAGGGGGATGGGTCCCGTATTTACAATAAAAAACATTACTGTCTGTTCTGCTTAAAGCCTTTCAGCAAAATGAAATGGCAAGGCATCTCGAACAAGTACATTCAATGGAAAGAGACGTTGTAAAGGCTTGCCTGTTTCCGAAGGGTTCAAAACAAAGAAAAATTCATCTTGACCATCTTCGCAACAAAGGGAACTATGCTCACAATGCTGCTGTATTTAAAACTGGCAAAGGGAGCTTGTTCCACAGAAGGCAACCGCCTCAAGAGTCCCAGGGCAAAGACTACATGCATTGCGCATATTGTCAGGGACTATTCCTTAGAAACATATTGTGGCGACATGTGAGAAATTGCAGATTACACACTTCAAGTGCCACCTCAAAACCTGGAAAGACACGTGTGCAGTCCCTGTGTGCTTTTGCGGAACCTGCTCCACCACACGTTAGTAAAAAGCTATGGCAGTTGATTAATAACATGAATCAGGATGACATAACCCTTGCTGTTAAGGGTGACAAGTGTATCATTCAGTTGGGAGAGCATATGCTGAACAAATGTGGGTCCAGTGTCAAAAGGCATGAACACATCAGACAGAAGATGCGTGAACTTGGAAGATTCCTGATAAATGCCAAGAAAGTTTCTACAGTTAAAGACGTGGAGACCCTTATTGACCCCAAGTACTACATGACAACCGTGAAAGCTGTGAAGCATACTTGTGGATTCAACAGTGAAGCAGAGACATTTCAATCTAAGAGTCTTGCTCTTAAATTGGGACACATCTTGGGGAAACTTGCCAAACTGGTTGAGAGCAATGGAAGGATTGCAGGAAATAGTGACGCCGTTGACAAAGCCCTGAGCTTCCAACAAGTGCATGCGACTCGGTGGAATGAGCTGATATCTGCCACAGCCTCACGAAATATTGAGGAGGGGAGGTGGAACATGCCTACAATCTTGCCATTCACTGAGGATGTGCAATTACTGCATGCATACCTGCATAGAAAGCAGGAAGAATATTTAAATCACTTAACAGCAGAGCCCACTGCTCAAAATTGGTCAAACCTGGCAAAAGTTTCTTTGGCTCAAGTAATCATTTTTAACCGTAGAAGGGAAGGGGAGGTGTCAAGTATGCCCTTAACTGCATATTTATCCAGGGATACCTCTGATCCTCATGGGGATGTAGACTGGGCGCTCTCAGAGATGGAGAAAAAATTGTGCAGACACTTCTCGCGGATTGAGACAAGGGGGAAAAGAGGAAGAAAGGTTCCCATCTTGTTGACACCAAAAATGCTCAGTGCACTGGAGCTGCTAGTGCAACAGAGGGACACATGTGGAGTCTTGAAAGATAATGTTTACATGTTTGCCAGGCCAGCAGCCATGTCTCACTACAGAGGCTCGGATTGCATTCGCAACTTTGGAAAAGCTTGCGAAGCCAAGAACCCTGCTGCTTTGTCCTCAACTAAGTTGCGTAAGCAGATTGCAACACTCTCCACCGTTCTCAACATGAATGAAACCGAGATGGACCAACTTGCCAACTTTATGGGACATGACATTCAAATCCATCGTCATTTTTATCGCCTGCCTGAAGGGACCCTGCAACTCGCCAAAATAAGCAAGGTTCTTATGGCAATGGAACAGGGAAGATTAGTGGAGTTCAAGGGAAAGAACCTCGACGAGATTGAGATAGACCCTCATGGTTTGTATTGATACTCGTACTGAGATACATGCATATAAATATGTTGCCTAAAATAATTGACAACTGGGTCTCAGGTGAAGATGAAGGAAACCCAGCCATTGAAAATAGGCAGAAAACTAGTAGTAACACCAGTTTACCGTTTCCTCTTTAGAGAAAGTCCAGGCACAGAGTGAGGAGGAAGATTGTGCAGATGAGGAAGAGAATGCCACTGAATTAGGACTGCCAGGTATGCACAGTGACACTGTCTATGATCTCTAAAGCCCCCACTATGTTAGAAAAGACAAAATACTAATAAAAACCATGGATTTGTACTCAGTCATCAAAAGTGTTGGTGTGATTATATATCCAGGGTTGTCTCCTCTTGCCTAATCACAGCCACCCATCAATACCTGACATATCAACAATTCAATAAGTTTAAGTCTTGACAATTGCTTCCCTGCCTCCATAGAGAAACCAGCCACAGAAGTGACTCCACTATCCGAGAGTGAAGTGGTGCCAGCAACCAGACACGTGGTGCCCCTGGCAATGCCCTTAAGGAAGTCCACCTCCAAATGTAATTCGGGAGCCTTAACACATTAACACTACATACAATAAATTAGTAGCTGAGTTATAATGTGGTCTGTATGTACAATCTGTGAATTCTTGTTTTGATTTTGTTCCTCATTCTTTAATTTTATGTTCAGTTCTCAAAACTGTTCAAAAAAGGAAGTGGGAGACCACAGAGGTCCAGGCTGTTGAGAGGCACATGATGCACTTCATCACATCACTCCGTGTCCCGGGCAAGATGGACTGTGAAAAATGTCTGAGGGCTGAGCCTTTGGCATTAAAAGACAGAGATTGGCAAGCTGTAAAATATTACATTCATAACCGTATTATGACACTTAAGAGAAAAATATAGATTCGTACTCAAAATAGGCATGTGGTGTTCTACAGCATAACACTTCTAGAGTTTGTCACAAGCTTCAACCTCTTATCCTATTATTTTCTATATGCAGTTAGTAAATTTGTTTCAGTTTGAGCTGGATGCACTGTATTAACAGTTAGAGCACCACAGCATGTGGCAAGCTCTGCACTGAAAAACTTGTTTTCAATTCTATGGATGTAACTGTCTGTGATAGACTGGCGACCTGTCTGGGGTGTACCCCGCCTCTCGCCCTGTGTCGGCTGGGATAGGCTCCAGCCCCCCCGTGACCCTACAAAGGATAAGCGGGATAGCTAATGGATGGATGGAATTGATGGATAGATGGATGAATGGATGGATGCAACTGCATTTTATTTGTTACAGTTTTATGTGTTGACTGATGTTGTTTGATGTTTTCTTTTTCTTTTTTTTTTTACTCTGAAGCCAATGATCTTTTGCTTTTTATGGTGTAGAGATAAGTTTCAAAATATCCTGTGACAGTACTTCAAGATTACTGTTAACAGTCTGACAGTGCCAATTGTTTTGGTAGAGTTCCAACTTGGACAAAAAACTAGTGCCAATAATTGTATTTTTTTATGTTTGCAAAATCAGTACAAAAGCAATGCGAAGGCAAAAATTAAGACACACAGATTGATCTGTTAAATTCTAAATTTATATGGCATTTTAAATGAAAGGTTCTCACCTACAGACTTGGTCTATTTATTTTCTGTTTGCACTTCTAGGTCTTTTTGCACTACAACGAATTAGGTTATCCCTGGATGCGCTGTTCTATGCGTGCAACTACGTTGCATTACTACTGCTGTTTTATTGCACAGTGTAGTAATTGGTTCAGTTTCAAATATCCTGCAATATACTGATACCGGAAATTCTTTAGAAGTGTTTCTGCTCTTGAATTGGATATAACCAGTTACAGTGGTTTTCTTTTTCATTATGTATGCGGAATGTAGTGAAAATGCTGTTCTAAATTGTGCACATGATCTGTTGAACATTTTTGCACTAAAAGATTGAGAGAATGTACCAGAGTTGTGCTGTGTTACATTTTTTTCTTGGTTCAAAAGGTAGCAACAATAGATTCTGTCAGATACATGTGTATGTTAATATCTATGTAATAGTCCCACAACCATAATTTTATAGAAATTAATTATTATATAAATTATTATATTTTTTTGCACAGATGTGCCACTTTCTCTTCAAAGCCACCAATATCTTTGTGAGCTTCTCCTCAGGATCCTTACTCCCAAGATAGTCTCATATAGGTTCAGGGAAATAATAGTTATAGGTAGTTCTAGATGTAGAGGTATTGGACCTTGAGGTACACTTTAGTCCCCATGACCTTAAGTCTTCATAAATCATCCAAAGGATGCTTGGAAGCCGTACACTCACTATGTATCATGAGCTATATAATGGACTGCATTGCAGCAATATTAAGTTAGTAATTTAAAGATGTATTTTGATAGGGATGTTCTTACCACTGCACTACTAAGGCTTAAATCTCAGGCACTTGCAATGGTGGTTTGAAGCGCTCTGTGAACAAAATGTGATGGTAGCTGTGCTGAGATTTGAGAAAGCATCTCTTTGCTGCTCTATCTTTGGTTGTCAGATGAGTGTGAAAGGTGGTGTCTGGGGAGAGGGGGCTGGGGATGATCTTGGCTTCCTTGTTGTGGATTTAAGGGAGATGGCCGCTTATTACTCTTAACCTTGTCCGTATTCTGTGTTAATTGGTTTCATTGAAAACAAATGAGCTGATGAGTCAGCAATTAACTATGTGTGTAGTTGTTTTGTGTGGATTGAAACCTATTTAATACACATCACCAGGCTGCTAGTCCCCATTCCGATGTATAAACAAAGTTTATGTTAATAAGGGTCCCCATGGTTCATGCATTCTTGTACAGATCTGTGTGTATGCAAATGCAGTACCCACAAATGACAAGTTATTGAAAAGTCCCCGAAAGTCCCGTTCCAGACAGGTTTGGGACATTATTTCGTCCAATCAAAAATTTGAGGTGATATATGCATTAAAGAACAAAAGTTGAACTTGCCTGATTTTTTCAGCCCTGTGGGACCTCTGGAAAGGGGTGTCCCCATAAATGAGGTGCCTGACATGGGTCCCCACATGTGGATAAAGACAGGCTTGTGTGTGTGTGTGTGTGTGTGTGTGTGTGTGTGTGTGTGACATTGACATGCTGGTGATTTATACCCCCTTGCAGATAATTTGTATAACTTTCACTCTCTCCGTGTGAGATACAACAATATAAATGTCCTTATTTAACAGCTCCCCTGGGAGAATCAGGATTAGGATTCTCTCAACACAACCGCTGCAGGCTAGCGGCACGCACGGCTGCTCTGGGCCTATCCGAGCGCTGCCATTAGGAACACAGTTAACTTTATAAAAGCGCTTTATGGGACTTGAGCACTTCTCCCAAGGTTATGCAAATACATACATTTCGTGTTTGGTCTAGATCACCAATCTGTACCTACTGTAGGACGTGTTTGTAAATTGAATGAGATCGTTCGTGACTTCAACAAGAATGAGGTCAAATGCTTTGTTTAGCGTTTTGCTTTGTTCACTCTGGCACACCCCTAAATCACTTGACCATTCTATGCTTTAGTTATGTTCGGCAGATAACTGCATTTCTAGAAAGTACCTTTATCTAACTGTAATTTCACTGGTGTAGCCAATTAATCATTAAGGAGTTTCCTAGTAATTAGGTTATCATAAATTTGATTTTGTTTTTTGATATCTTTGGGACAATTGATTTATCGAGCATATCCCAGTGGATAAGAGAGTTCGGTAGTGGACTTTCCGCTCTGATATAGCTCCTTCTGAGCCCTTAAACATGCCATGTTTTAAGTCTTGTTTCCCCACCATTAAAGGCCTATTACAATTGCATACTGATCCCAAATACACTCCATCTCCTTCAAATAGCGGTTTTTGGAAAGGAAAATAGCTTGACGATTTACCACAGTCTTTTCCCTTCCCTTTTTTTTCCAGTTGGGAACAGGATATATGTGCATCAGCGTGAGGGCTGTGTCAATCCTAAGCCTTTTTCTTCCCTATATTTTGGAAGCAATTCGTTGATACAGCGGTCCTGGCCTCCTCTGAGGCATGCCCTAGATGAAACAATGCACACACCTCAAGTGGTCTCAAAGGGACTGGCTTATTTGACTGGCTCAGGGAAGATTGACAAGTGAGCATTATTTTCACCCGGAAAGTGGCAAGGAGTCCCCTATGCAGTGTGGAGGCATGTGAAGCGCAGCTCTTTTCCCCCTTTTCTTTCTTTCTCTCTCTCTTTCTTTTTTTTTTTTTTACACCTCTGCTTTTCAACCAGGCCTCTGAGCATTTAAATGATCAGAATTCCACAACATGGCTGCCTGCCCCCGTGCTGTCAAATTTGGACGGATATGTTTCAGCAAGTGAGAGAGGTGGACATGCACACATATACTCACTTGCCCACAAGTCCAGAGTCACTTCTCAGGCGGTCAGACGCCCCTCCGCTTATTCAGGCCGGCCTTTGTGCGCGCCGAACTGAAATGTAAAAGATGGTGCTCCTCCTCCGAGGAGATGCAGTCAGTCATGAAGCTGTCCAGCAGCAGCAGCTATCTGCTCCATGACTGACTGGAGGGCAAAAGGCCACACTTTCCTTTTCTTTCTTTTTTTCTTTTTCTTTTCCACTCGTCACTGACTCTCGAGTTGTCGTTTAAACCAGCGTCAAAGTAAATGACCTCCTTAACTGTTTGACAATATTACCAAAACCAATTGACCCTGCTCAATTACAGAACATTTTAGCCGGCGTAATGTAGCTGGCCAGTTGCATACCACACCCAGCCACACAGAAACAAACCATTTGGTTATTACCAAGCGCAGATGTCAGTGTCAACACAGACTGATTACAGCTGATAAGAAAATAAACAAGCCACAGGCAGTCATTGTTAATGACAACACCATAACGTGCCTCAGGAGAACCCCAGCTTGCCAATTTCAGAAAGCATGATTTACCAAGCCTCGGTCTGCCTGCTGGCACTCAGGGGATCAGCCTCCCCCCCAACCCATAATCAAACGCTCTTTGAATAAAACTTGTTTGTGTTACTATGCTAAGTAGGATCTAATTCCAGTTGGGTAAGACAAATTCTCTTTTAAATGTAACAGAAAAATATTCCAGTAGGTGATGTTGATTACGTCGTTAAGGTGTGGTGTTTACTCTCGATAAACGTGCCGCGTTGAGTTATGGCTTCTGGTCATGTGACCGTCCCGCGCGCAGACACGTTCCCGTCACAGAGGAGCGGGCCCACTTCATGGTGTTTCCCCCATTGGGAGGCGGAGTGGTTGAACTGGGGCATTGCCAATTCCCCGCTGACTTCAAAGTGCCAGCCTTTGAAACATGGCAGAATCAACACGTCGTGCGAGACGCCTTGTGTCACCGGCTGCTGATTCCCTTCACAGAGCTAATACAGCTTGTTCAGTCTCACTTTACAAAACGGGGAAATAGAAAATGGCTGCAGGTGGCTGGAGTTTATCGGCCTGCTCGTAAACGTCAGGCTCCACAGAAATGGAGTGTGATAAGTGGACAAGAGTTTTTGCCGCTCGACATGTCCGAGTTGGACGTGGCGGCGTTCGGCTGAAACATTTGTCACAAGGAGGCCCTTGTTGTTGAACCTTGTTTGTTTCACAGTGAAACAATAAACTGAGGTGCTCACAGCCTCTTGACTACCCTCTTGCATGAGTACTATTTTTTAATAATCATATTTAATGTTGTTTAAACATGCTTCGTTATATCAAAGCAAGAGTCAAGGAGCACATCAAGGTTACAAAAGAATGTCTTTTAATTGCCTTTCAGATTGCTATTGACATCGCCACGTTGGCAGGCCTACCGAAACCAAACAAACTTCAGCAGATAAATAATTGAATGACCCCTGATGAATGTTGTCCCCAGCTCTAATCGTGTTAGGCCTTAAACGGGTCTTTCACCTCTACGGGGTGTTTGGAAATCACTGTATTAGATTGAACTCACCATGTCCAAACAGAGATGAGACATGTGTTGGTCAGCAGAACATGTGTTTGCTTAGCCACAGACTCTGCAGTACACCGCCCCTTTCACCAACACCCCCCCCCCCCCCCCTCTTCACAAACATACTGGAAAATTGACATATCTGTCTCAAACACTTTCATCTGTGGGGAAATCCAATATCCCCAGGATATCTCTGGGAATAAACCGTATCAGCATGTGCCCTCGGAGTTGAGGAGGAAATGTGAGGATCACATCCGTGGATATGATATAAAACATTGACATTCAACAATGTTTTTCCTCTTCCAAATCAGAAATCTAGTCGGTAGACCACGACATGAATGAATCGTTGAAATATTTTGGAATTATGTTTGTATAAACTGTAGCTGTGGCTCTGTTCATAATGTCTGCATAGGTTTTTCTTCTAACTTTCACGCCGGATGTTTGAGTACTCAGAAACTATAAGATAATGGCAGTTGGGTTATTACAAACCCCATGTGACCTTTATTTGAATAGGTGACTAAATAAATAACAGATAGGACTTATAACGGCATTACAACCCCCATGTAGCCTACATATAGTTTACTAAAGAAATAGCAGTTAGTACATGTCAAAACTCTGTGTAGCTTATACAGCATATACATGTGACAGACAAATGAACCGTGAACACTGACATTTTTAGTTTAAATGTACATAACTACTTTTGTGCAGTTTGGAATGTATGTCTAAGTCTTTGACGGTCTGGACAGCTGCAAACTCCCCATGCCCAGCTAACAAACAGACCATGTTAAAACAACAGGGATGAATACATTCTTGGTAGGCAAAACGTCCTTCACAGCACTAAATCAAAGATACGCTGTATGGGAAACAAGGTCCGATGCGACTAATCTCCAAATTCCCAGACAAATAGATAACAAATTACAGACAAGGCGGGTCACACTCCCTCTAGAGATGGAAAGGGTAATTACCCTTTTTTTTCTTTTTTTTCTTGTTGCAGGATGAAGGTCATATGTCATTCAAGGTCAAATGCATATTCCACAGTAGGTGTTACAAAACTTCTTGGGCGAAGACATTGAGGACTACCTATGAGGAAACTGCGGAGAGTAGATCAGTACATTTGAAGACAGCGTGTAGTACAAAGACCTCAATACATAATGGAGTAGATTTGGTATGTGCTCATGTAGCATCCAGCCTTGTTATGGAAAGATCAAAGCTTGGACAACAGTTGTTGTGCTTGAGTGCACCTTGCCTGGATGAAAGGCATAATTATTGTGTTACTCAGGTTCTATACAAAAAAAAAGTACAAAAAAAATACTCAATAGATGTGCAGACTACAAATGCTGTCTTCACATATTTTAAAAAGCAAAGCATTTGGATTCCATGTTTAAAGATCAAGTAGGGGATTTCTTCAACTTGTGTTCGTCCTCATCCTTGTTTTATCCTATATTTACATTATGTTTTCTATTAGTGATAAGGTGATTGTACTATCAACTGTACAATTTCATCCCAACTTATGAAAAGCCTTTTTTTCTAAATACACACACACACACACACACACACACACACACACACACACACACACACACACACACACACACACACACACACACACACACACACACACACACACAGACAGACACAGACACAAACACATGCATTGATCCACAGCAGGACAACGTAACAAGTCACAAACGTGAGTACGTCAGCCCCTTCCTCTTGTCGCCATGTGGAGTATCGGCATAGCCCCCCTCCCCGTCATAGCTCTCACTACGTACGTCTTGTATGTCAAAGTCTTGTTTCCACGTGCTGGCGCCACTTATATGCAAGACAAACACAGGGCGACGCGTGTTGATGATTGTCAGCCCCGGCCATTTATCAACTGTCAGGGCCTGTGTCCTCTGAGGAGGTAAATACACCCGCTGAATTATGATTGTTTCAGGCTGCCTGCATGTGAAATCCCACATGACAGCCCTAGCATGGGGCTCTGACAAAGACGGTGATAGGGAAATGGCTTATCTTTGGGGGTGATGAACATTGTCCATCACGCATGAAGAACAAAGGCGCGGTGCTGTGTAGATTAACGACTTTGAGGGTCGAACTTTGAGGGAGAGACAGGGAGAGAGGAGGTTAGGGAGAGAGGAAGGAGAGAAATAGAAAGAGAGGGAGAGAAAGAGAGAGAGAGAGAGAGAGAGAGACCTGCAAAAAAAAGTATAGTGCTAAGGAAATATAAGAAATAAAAGAAGTCTGAAATTTGTTTTCTTCTGATTTACCTGGAAGTGTTAGTTCTGGGATGCCTTCTCTGGGAGATACATCAGTCTGAATGTACGTTAATGACTCCACACCTACCAAACTAGCAGCATTTCTCGCAATATTTTATCCAATATCGACCTTCTTGTAGATGGCCTACTTTGTGCATTTGTATTTATTTAAAGTGTTATTAAATCTGTTTGTTTGGCATTGTTCAGATGTTTTTCTGCAATCTTGAATGAATGCAATTCCATTGTTAATGCCACCTGGGCAAATATACAAATGATATCTGTTTCAAACGTGTACTTGTCTCAACATGAAGTTTATTGGTCTTATTCACAAAACTACATGCATAAACAAAACACTACATCTCCATAGGCACATTTCATCCCGTTGCTAGCAATCATTTCCAGTTGGAAACAATGGAAGTAAGCTCTCTGACTGCGAGCTACTGTGTTTGCCAGAGAAGTAAGCAGAATTTTTAAATAAGGGGGCCAAGGAGTCGTTCAGCCAGATGGGGGGCTTGTGGGTAGGGAACAGCAGGCAGCCGGGACTGTTGGACACCTTGCTGGTGAACTGGGTCAGTCATTAGCACATTTGACCCCTCTCTTCCTGGCTTGGATGGAAGGGAGTGCCAATCCTCCGCATTTCTCTGAGTGCCGCTGGCTAACCCAGCAGGCATCCACAACATATGGAGGAATGAAAGCAGGAAGGTACAAATATAGCGAGATGCTTTGAAAGCCCTATAGTGGTCTGGAAGATGTTCACATGGCACTGCGGCTCTAGTGTTTTTAATATGAGATCAATAAAGGGTTTAGGTGAGATGGGGGTTATCATTAGCTTCTTTTCCTAAAAAGACATTCAAGGCAAAAATTGTTTGCATGTGTTAAAAACAAAAAAACTACAGTTCCTCTTTGAGGCTGTTTCAACAGTTTACCCATTTCAGTCAGGACAACTTACGTGAGTTTAACTGTTTATTACAATTACATGGTAATACATTGAAGTTTGGCTATCTGCTGTTATGAATTACTTTTCCACCCATGGTCATGTTCAACACTCAGTGAACCATGGGTAGGGAGCAGATATCTGCAGAATCCCCTGACAGATACTGAACTTCAGACTCTAAGTGGGTGGAGACTGGGGTGGAGTTGGGTGCTAAGCAGCAAGCAGGAGCATAGTGTGTGCAGCAGTGCATAGATGCAGTTGTAAGAGCCAGTGTGGTGCTGCAATGAGCAATGGAGCGCTTGCAAGAGCCATTGTGGAGAAAGAACTGAGGTTTAAGAAGACCACGTTCAGCTAATGAGCATGTGTGATTGGTTGATTGGTGTGACGTGGATAAATACTGCTGACTCAGTTGCCTGCCTGAATTATTCCACTGAAGCACGGCCCTATTTTTGCACAAACTGCTTGACTTGGTTATTTTCAACACACGCACTGTAGCATGAGGCTAGACAACAGTTACCAAGTGTTCATCAGGAACAACCGGGTGGACATTTCCTCAAGTTTATTTCCATAGGTCTTTCGCTGATCTCCCATTAGGATCAAGATCAAAATATCTGGGCTGGCGAGAAGTAGGGCAAAATAATGACTACACTGCGGTTAGCAACCCAGTTTGAACCTTAAATGCACTTAGTATGTAACGCTCTGACCGTACTGCACTCACGTGCCATTGTGCTCAAAGGGAAATGGCATGAAACTCGGATATTTCTTAGTGCACACTTGCAATTCCTATTAACTTGTCAAAAATGACTGCACACACTGTCCAAATCTTAGAATGACATTTTCGACGAAGGGATCATTAATGATGGGCGAAGTTAATCAGGAAATGACCCATAAACTGGAGATATAAGAAGGAGTGTCTACTGTCAGAAACGACAAGTAGTGTACTCAGGCGTTTTACCTGGCTATTTTATATTCCATTTGTAGGCTAGGACTCCACTCATGCATTACAAAATATCTTGTTACAATTGTTATTGAAGTGTCTCTGTAAAGAATTGCAACTGCCTCAATTGAAAATTAAAAATTATTTTCCTCTAATGGAAGCCATTATACTGTCAAATATGTGTCACGATGGGTTTTAATTTCTTCTTCATTTGTGAGATGTTTCATTAACTTTCCAGATGCCAAAGCACACCTTAAACTGTTACACATCATTTCACTCAATTTAATGCCGTTTCTAATTCCCCTTTCCTTCTTCATTAATGATATATTTAAAGCTTGGCTGTGATAAATATTGTTTTTTGAAGATGGCTCGCTTTTTAGAGGATCTCAGTTGACCATTAAGGTAAAGTGCAACACAAAAGTTAGAAACATAAGAAGGATAAAAGGGGCATGGTTTCTGCTTAACAAAAAATGTTGGAGTTGGAATGTATAAATAGCATACTTATAGCTATATAGATTGTATATAAATACTGTTTGTCTAAATAGTCTTTATGGAGAGGGAGAAAAGAAGGGGGGTGTGGGAGATGTAGTGGGAGGACTTGTTTTACAGTAATACAGTGTGTTCTTTTGGGATTTGAGTCCCACATTGCAGCTGAATAAAATAACATGTGCAAGCTGAACCCCTTTCAAAGACATGTTTCTTGCAGTGCGGAAGTATCTTAAATGAATCCAAGGCAGGAATTTAACGTTCTACTTTTAACATTCCCAGAGGTTTGAATGCAACCACGCTCTGGGGCAAATTTCTCTTATTTTGATATTTTATCTTTTGCTTATAAAAATTGCATCCCACCAACCAGTTCCAGCGTGATGTCATAGGAGAAAATGATTTTAAAGACAAACAGATTGCCAGCTATGTTTAGGATGATGTTGAAATGTGAATAGCACTGCTTTGGAGCAAAGGCCTGGGGTTTTCACAAGTAGCAATCACGCTTTCTGAGGGGGAATCTGTGATGACTCCATGTGTATTTTTGGACATTTTTCTCTGGCACTCATGGACTGGGTTTGGAATATATTATACAAAGTGTCAAGGGGAGAGATGTGGATGCTCATTGTGTAATCAAAGTTATTTTTTGATGAGTCTACTTTTTGTAAACATTGGCCTCCCAAAGCAAACCACAGCGTGATTGAGAGCGAAGTGTTTCAGAGGCTTTAATGGTCCCCCTGGTTTTCGGTTAGATGTATCCCCCTTCTCTAATCCGAATAGATATTCATCAATCTCTCATCCTTGCCCCATGGCCTCTTTGAGCCCTCACACTGTCAGACTTACTATGTAATCATCAGACGACGGGTTTTGTTGGATGAACAAAAAGTATTATGGCGATATTTTCCAAACACCCTGACTGATTTTGTGCCTTTCTGTGTGAGCTGACCTACCCTGTTCAGATTACAGCATGATGTAATGGCGTACTATTGCACACAGACATGTTGTTTAGTTATCTTTTCCTGCTCCGCTGATCCCGATTTCTATTACCTTTAACCTTTTACCCCTAGAACAGCATCATTTAACTGTGGTGATCTTGATGCTCTGGTGATCAGGTCAGCATATGTGGTGGCTGAATTTTGCATCTTAGCGAATGTTCAAGCGTGAGCTGAGCTGTTGTTCAGACGGGAGGGAAGGGTCAGATGGAAGGCCAGGTCAGCAGAAAGATAGTATGTGCCTTTCGGAGACACTGGAATCTAGGTTTGTGTCTTAGCCATAACATGAAGAGATATGTGTATGTGGGCTGGCCAGACTTGGGCGTCATAACCGGGGTTCAGTCTGAGCTGTTCAGATGTAAGGGAAGGATCAGAGGGAAGGACAGGTCACCAACGAGATAGCATGTACCTTTCGGAGACGCTGAGTGTGTCTCCACCATAACATGTTGATATGGGTACGTGCCCTTTTCGATACAGGGAGTTAACACGTGTTCTCTCTTGGGATGATTTGTTTAGTTTTAAGACCAATATAATCGTGTCAACCATGTCAACTAATCAGAACTTACTATGTCGTTAGACTTAACTGACTGTGGTAATTTATCTTTGTGCAGACCTGACTCTGTAGTCATCAATAAAATTGTACTTGATCATTGCCAGTTACCTCTCTTTGTTTAATTGTTTGGTTTCTGTTACAGAGTGAAATTATCCATTACACATATCATTTAAGCCGTACAACTTTGTCTGCAAAACTCTACCACTTAGGAATAATATTATTGGAGTGTCTAAGGTGTCCTCCTGAGTAGAAATGCTTTGGCCCTCACTTTCTTTAATATCCAAGCAGTAATAAGACATTCCAACAAAATGTTAGGAAATAGCAGTACATTGCATAGTGCGACCAATGAATTAAAAAAAAAAAGTTTTTTTCTTACAACAACTCTGAGACCCAGAAATCACCCATGAACTTTAAAGTGTTGACACTAAGGAAAAAATGCCATGTTTGACTAAAGTGGATTGAAGGTCCATTCCATCCAACCACCAACGCTGTGTGTGTCTCTTTCCAGGCCAGGCGTTGTCGATGAAAGCCCGGGGTTCTGCAAAGAAGTTTGACCATCAAAGTTAGAAGGCCATCTGGTAACTGGCTCTCGTCCAGGGCTGGTGATCTCAGTGCCAGGCCTTGGACCACTGCCAGAACCACTCTTGGGAACCTCAGAACCAACGAGGGCAGGAAACCCAGACAGGATTTATGAACAAGAGTAGGGAGTCTGGTTAACAGTAAGAGAACGTAAACTACATCCATCTTTGAGGAAGTGTCATTAAAGTTGTTTTTGATAGTTTAAGTACAAAAAAAAAACTAACGTTCTGCATATGCAGTATATATATATACATATATATATATATATATATGGCATCATAATCATAGAGATTTCATATTGTTTAACAGATAACTAGCATTGTACTTCCTATCAGAAGACATATTCAAAATGTCAATGCTGTCAGAACAGAAAGTATTCTATTGACCTTCAGTTTTTTATTGTGAAGCATTTGTTAGAACTGAAGTTCATTTAATGTGGCCTGTCCAAATTCCAAACACCCAATACATTTTTTTGGGCAACATCCCAAAACTCAGATATTCAAACAACCTTTGCCAGTGTCCACATCCATTATTTAATCAGTTTCACCTGGCATCATTTGCTGAGAGGTTAACGATGTTCCCTTATCCAGTTCTCTTTCCTGCAAGTTAATGACATTTTATAAGTATAGTTCATAGGACAGAAATAATTTAAATGGCATGAGAGAGCTTTCAAAAACATATCTACAGGATACAAGTTTCATAAAAAAAAATGGTTTCACTCATTGGCAATGCGCTTTAATCATACTGTTCATGTAATGTAGACTTGCTATTTTTTCAAGCAGTCTATTTGGGAAATGTTTAATGGCCCATGAATAGAATGACTGTTTGCTGGTCACAAGATCATTCTCATTGTCTAACATAAATAACACATGGTATAAGCCCGCTAGTCCAGAGTAACCACGTGAGATGTATGGGTCTCCCTGGGACATAAATCCAACTGAGATGACTGATGACCACGGCCTGCCATTGAAGCCGAGCAGAATTGTCCTTCTCAGTTCACCCGAGTGTTGCAAGTCTTTATTTGTAAAAGCAAAGAGTGTGCGCTTAGGTAAACAAGTTCAGCCGAGCGGGCGAAGATAGATTGGTCCCATCAGCCAAATTCATTTATCTTTATATATTTATTTGTTTTTCCTCTGTGAGTCGAGGTGCAGAATGCACCTTTGTGCAGCCCTGTGTGTTTTTATCTCAATGTAACCCACTGGTTTGGTCACAAGATGATTCCTCGAGCCCCAGCATGGGACTGATCTGTTTTTCTCATCTTCAAAAGAAGCCTCCGATTCACTATCAGTGCTTCCATCACTGAACTTTTTATTTTTTTATAGACTTTTACCCCGAAAATAAAAACCTCAACCAGTTAAAATAGTTAGGCGTACACGTGAGCGAATGGTCAAATATATTTCTTTACAACCTCTTGGAAACTTTCTGCACGAGGCTAAGAATTAAAATAGAAAAGACTATATTGCTTTTCCAAATGTTATTTTAGTTGGAAAAAGCCTGTCCGTTATTATTTATACTGTATTTTAATGCAGCTAATAGCATTATGCTAATGATCTCTTTCTGAATAAATATGTTTACTCATGTTTTGTAATGTGTAAAACAAAAAGAAACTAAAAACAACATAAATTCTCTCAGGGCCAAGGCCACAGAGCAATGATTAAGGGTTGATTAAAATGTACAAACAAGACAAACACACAAGCTGCCCTACACACACACACACGCACAAACACATCCAAAGACAAATCCTCTTCTAAATCTTTTGTTTCCCTTTGTGACTTTTCTTGTGAGACTTAATCTGATAGAAAAAGGAGCTTTGCAAAATTGTAGGAGATTATTTAGATTTTCTTTAACTCAGGGGGTTTACTTTGACTTAGGTGTGGATTAATAAAGCCCATTTATCTCTTATCAACCTCACGTTCTCCTTCCTTATATTACAGACCATTTTGACTGATTGGATCGCCCTGTGTGTCCATTATAACATGATAGTCACATATTATCTTTCTTAATACAAACCAATTTCATTCCCTTTTATTCTCACAGTCGCTCGTGTTTAGAGAAGTTAAGCCCATTTTGGTTGCTCTGCTGAGTTTTTAGGGAAAATGGACACAATTTATATAATTATTCCTGGCCAGTATAACAACGCCCACCACCTATTCTGCTCACAGCTTGGGTCTGTGAGGAACGACTTTAAAACAGATAATGGCTCATGGCTGTTCAGTCCGGACATTGTATGAGTCTTATTAGACAGTGAATCTACTGTGGAGTCAGTTTACGGATCTGAAACGTGGCATGTAGAGTAGAAGAACATCCTCTACAGAGGTTTCTTTATTGTTCACATCTGTCCGTTGGAAGATCAGACATTTGGTTTACATAGCACGCCTATCGCTATAAAAACTAAATTGAGGGGGAGAAAAGTGAACTTACATACACTGATTTGGTATAAAATGTCAGAGAAGGATCTGTTGCTTTCGCATTTCTTTAGAAAATTGTTGTTTTTTTCTACTCCTTCACTAATTATATCATCATGTCAGTAGGTTATTTTCTGAAGTATCGAAATACGTTTTTAGTTTGATATAGAACCTCTTCTTTGTCCTCTCATTGTAAGTACAACTTACAAGGGTTAAACAGTAAAGCATTTACAAATTAATTTGCAGCTTTATTATTCATTTGTGTGAGAAACTCCCATAAACTGTCCATCGTTTTCTGTCAAGTATGATTCATACAAAATTCAAAACACCTCCCCAGAATATATTGTAGCCTGAGGGTCTCAAGGTTTATCTTTGTAATAATTTGATACTAGTGGTCACACTGCTATCCATGTGTCCTTGAGGATGAGCAAAAAGGGAGTCCCTTTCTATCCCCCCACATATATCCTTACAAATGTTTGCCGGAGAAAAATAAATAGCAGTCTCCATTTCAGTTTGAGTGACAAGGTTGGCAATTCTCTAGCTCCTTTTAGCATTACATTGGAGACCCGTGGCGGAGCTATGAAATTTGCCATTGTTTAAAAAAGGAGGTAAGCCTAAGCTGATGCGTGCTGCAACAATAGCAGTAAACTGTAACCCACTAAAGGACGTATTTGAATCTCTTCACCAGGCAGAGCTCAGGAAGAGAAAATGATTCATACCACAATTAGGATGAGCAATGAAATGTTACTGCTACATGAAATGGTAATACATATGCATAAACTTTAATAGTCTCTGCGCCATAGCTAGCGTATTGTGTTTGTCCTCATAAAATTATTTCATGATTAACCTTTTCACTGCTATACCTACTATATGTCTGATCAAGATAACTGATGGCTTTCTGTATGCACAATGTAAGAGGCTTAGAGACGAGCAAACCTATTGGTAATCTACTTACTGATCATAAACTGGATTAACGGTTACCAAGATATATGCACAAAAAATTCTGCTATCTATACGGGAAAGCCTATTGATACAGCAATAAGACCTAGAGTAGCCTATTTATAAACACAAATACATTATGAACTTTATAACATAATTATTATCTGTCCTTCTGACCTTGTAATTATAGGTTTGCTGACCTAGAACAATATGTGTATCTGTGTTGTCTCTGTGTACCAGTTGCCTGACCATAAGGTTTTACATGCCACCTAAAATGAATACTAAGATGTCATAGTGCTGCTTTTAAAAAAATTGGTAAGTTAATTAACTTTAAAATAATAATGACAATAATAATAATTATTATATTTTCAAGATACACTGTCATGTCATTTTTTGGGAAATTGTATGAATAAAGAAAGAGAAAAAGTTTATTTTGGAAGGAGCTTCCTCATAAGGTAGTGATTTCAAATTGGGGAATTTATAAGTAGGCTTGATCTATTTGCCCGTCCATGTGCCCAGAGTGTACAGTTAAAAATCTATAAGGCTGAGTGCAATTGTAAGGGTTGATTGGCTAACGTTGAACAGAACCCATGTTCCAAATCAATAAGTTTGATGTTGGTTCAGTTGCTGGGGGGGATTGATTGGAGAGAGAGTAATTGGTCTCATTTGACACTGGCAGGTTGCTCGGAGAAGTAGACTGAGAAACTGCAGTGCACAAGTGTATCATGTGTTCGTCCACGTCCTCAGAACAAAATCTTCCACTTCCACCAAGTACAGATTTTTTACTAACCTCACTATATTTGATCCGGGTTTATATTTTTCCACACTCTGAAAGTTTGCCCTGCAGCTTTGAGTGCTGTATTACATGGGGACACACACCATACTTAAATACAAACACAATTAGGTACACTATATTATCTTATGGTGTGGTCCAATCTTGGGTTGTTAATCACTTTTACAGATAATATCAAAACAACTGATATTAATAAAAGACCAACACATACATTCTGTAAGAGTAAGACTGACAGAATTTAGTTTTTTTTAGTACCCAGCAAAAAGAAATGAGCTGTCAGGATTTAGTGCTTTGTTCTAATTCTGCCAATGAGGTGCCATCCTAATGGTTTAATAGGGGGAGGTCAGCAAGTTAAACGCTAGGTTCTGAGAGGTCCGCATAATTATGGAAGGGGCTAATGATGGACTAATGTGAAGTAAGACCTTTTTACAAAATTGTGTGCGGCATCAAAAGAGCACGAGATCAATTTGAAGCCGACAGGAAGAGAAAGTCAAGGTGGATTACATATTTAGGAATTGGAATGCAATTAACCTCTCAAAGCAAAATGAGCCCCACATTATAGAATCTGTAAACACAAATTAGGAATTGTCTGAATTCCACTGTGCCATATAATAGCAACCGAAAAATATTCTAAAAAAAGTTAAATCCATGTGTTTACATTGACATTCCGGTTTGAACTGCAGTCTAAGAAATCATGAGCCCTTTTCTTATAGAGCTATGGATATGTAGTCTAGTGTCAGTGATTTGCATTTTGTAATGTTTTCTACGTATAAACAATTGTTGTGTCTTTGACAACAACTTCACATTAAGACTGGAGTACTTAGCCTCAGTATCACACGCTTGGTTTATGCTTGACTCTTTTTAAAGCTGCTTTTTTTGTTGTGCTCTGTGTGCGCATTCCACATTCAAGTTGGTAATTTGCTTTCTAATTCCCTCTGTCCTGAGGCAAAGAATGTTTGTGCGTGCGTATCCGTCTCAAGTAAACTCTCTGTCTCTCTGTGCCCATCCTCTGCTAATTAAACAAAGCACACTATTTGATTAAAAAAGTAAATTGTGCTAGTCTGTGTTTGTGATCATTACGATAACCCATAGTTTCCTAAGAACATTACCCTGATGGATGTTTCCAACTTCAAATGGCTACTCATGCAGAGGCACAAGGGGATGACAATTCCAGTGTGACAAAGAGACATCCACATAGAAGGCTAATATGGGATGAAGTGACACAAGCATCCTGGTAATACCACTTTGCAGAGATCAGCAGTTATAAACAACAGATGAGCACCGTGATAAACTACCTTGAGTTCCTCCGGCCTCCCCAGGACTGAAAGATAGGATAAGCATTAAGGGCAGAGAAGGGGATTAGTAAACCTTCAAGTCTGGCCCTCATTACTGGGGTTTACAAATGGCTTATAGTAGCGGACATGTCCTGTACTGTAAGAGCAGGGAGAGGGTTTAATTTACAACGGAAAAACCCTCTGTTTTTTTTCCGGCTATAAGCTGAGATGAAGCCAGCACTCGGTTCCACACTCCTGATTTTGCCTAATTTTCAAGGGGTGCTCATTTTGATGAGGATAAACTGTGGAGTGGAAAGGGAGTACGAACTAAAAAATACGGAAAAAGACCAGTAAATCCTCTCCAAATGTGAACTTCTAGAATGTCATTTTTTAGGAGGTCTGCCAAAGTGGGTATTGTGTCCATTCTGATATATAGATACCAGAATTACCAAAAATAAACCTGAATATTATGAGATTTAAAATTATTACAACACAAATCAATTATGTATAGTATCTATAAACAGGCCAGCATAACATGAGGGTTTTATTAAAAAGCCACATGTAATGGAAGATATATTATTCAATTTCAACATTATTTGATTCTACAAGAGTAAGGTGTCCACTAGAAACACATAAAAATTATTTAAGCAAGGAGGGTTTGTTCAATCCACTCCAACAGCAGCTCAAGCACAATTATCTTTTGCTGCCCACATCAAATATGTTCAAGGGCGCAATTCATCATCACCGGTGTCTGTAACGTTCCATGTGAGAATGCAAAAATGTAAAACATTGGTCTTACATAGCTCGTTTGAAATGAGCATCCCCTCTAAACAGCACAACATGCACTCTGCACAGTTTCCATTTCAAGTCATCTGAAAGGGGAGTAATATAAGAATTAGGTGTGTTTTCTGGAGGTGGATTGAGAGTAACTAAGAAGCAAGGAGGGGGAGAGCGAGAGAGCGAGAGAGAGTGGGAGAGAGAGAGAGAGAGAGAGAAAGAAGAGAGTAGAGATAGAGAGAGAAGAGAAAGAGAGAGGTGCGACAGAGCGACAGAGAGATGAGGAGTTAGAGGAAGAAGAATGCATGGAAAGGGAGGAAACCTGATTAAGGAGGCTGGCTTTGTTATGTAATTATCTCCAAGAGAAACCCTCGCAGTTGAAGGCATGAGAGCAGCTGGCCTGAGGTTGCCTAATTGCTTATTCGGATTTCATCCAGACCCTGCTCTCTGAGGCTCCAACCCGTAATGGTGCAGATGTTTACCGCTGGGTATAGAACAGAAAGCTACATGTAAGCGACATTCTAGAAATGCTATTGTGACACAGAGGAATCTCCTGGGACTGGGAAAGCCACGATATTTGTGTGGTCTCAGCTGTCTCAGGCACCCCCAATAACCCCCACCTACTCCATATTCGATGCCCTTGATTACCATCCAGAAGTCTACTTTTTACAATTTATTTGATTGTACTAAATGTTAATTCAGTCATAGTTGTCTAGTCATGACTTGGTTTTCAATTTGAATGTGAAATGAATACCTAATTCAAGAGACAATTTGTTTTCGCCAGGTACGAGAAAACGTTTTTGTATTCTGACAGGCGGACAGGTGACACGCTAAGGTGTGTTCCATTTCTTTCCTCATCGGTAGACACTTGGGTTGTACTTTTATTGAGAAATAATAAACTACATTACCTCAGGGCTCCTGAGCATATTTAATGCTACGTTATAGTGTGTTTTTCTGCCAAGACGAGATAAGGCTATTGCGAATCTGTCAATGTGTATTATCTTTGTTCCTCTGGGGGATAGCAGGTTTCAAACCACATTAATGAGTAGCGGACCTCAGGCCATAAAAGCACAACGTCTGAAACCAGAATGTGGGCAGAAGTCACTTCATAACATTCCCACCACAGATACTGTCATCTGTTGAACGTTATAGTATTTTGGTGTGTATGTGGGCATGCATGACCAGAGTGTATATTCATATGATTGCCATTTTATATCTATATTCAAGACACATTGCAGAGTCTAGGAAAAGACAAATGAGGTTTACATTTTACGTATTACAGAGAACAAGCAAATGTAAAATGTAATGACCCAACTTTATGATGAGTGTCTTTTTGGCACATTAAGAACCCAAATCAATTTTGCCTGCATGCATCCTTTAGGCCACCTGCAGTGCACAGTGTGTGTGGCTCTGTGTGTGTGTGTGTGTGTGTGTGTGTGTGTGCCCCTTGTTGGACACATTTTTTCCCAGGACAGAGGGTGTGCAGGTGTGCTTTTTTTCTAGATCCTAATGAGGTAATCATTGGCGGTCGTCAGAATTATTCCGCTCAATCTGAGCGATGTCGACGGTTCTTCCAACGTTTTTTTTCTTTCTTTCTCTCCCGTGTGCCGTGGATGAGATTGGCCGTGGAGACGCACTCGGGCCACACCTGCTGAATTGGATCCAGGCGAGCACCTGCATCTCCAAATCCCCCCAGTCGGCCTCCACCAGCCCCAGACGCTCCACACCTCCGCCTCACACCCCTGCCTGACTCACAGCTCGTGGGTCTGAAGCCAGCCTGACGTCTTTTCTCCTCTTCCTCCCTTCCTGCTTCGCCTGCTTTTGCTGATATTAATAAAAAGGGGAGGGAGGAGAAGGCAGCTGGGCCCACGCTTGTATAATGAGGTCAAAGCTTCGTTCTAATAAGTCGAGGGAAGGGCCCGGAGCAGGCGGGGCGGCGACGCATAGGATGGTCCGAGAACAAAGCACAACTACTTGAGGACAAATAAATGGATGGTTCAAAGAGCCTGGCATCTGGATATCCTCCCGGTCTGGCAGCGACAAACACACACCACTACCCTATAGTCTTCATTTCCCTCTGCCCTGTATGGTCCCAAGGAATTAGTCACACCCATGTAAGCCTGTGCATACTGTTTGAAGCTCGCCAATTAGCAGTGTACTCTCGCACTGGCTATTTTTTAGTTTTATGTATATCTTTTTGACTGAAGACAGGCTAAGGCGCCGCCTGACACTGGCCCCTAATTCTCAACCCCGAAGTCAACCGTAACAGAAAGGTGTGTAAAACACTTTTATTACTTTTTTTATTATGAAATCCTTTGAATTGGTTTAATAAAACTTTGTGCCACTTGAAGCTGGCGGAGGTACACTCCTTGTGATTACCCTCTCACCGCAGCCTGGCACACAATAAGTCCGCATATTTCTCATGACAGTAGGCTTATAATCACCGCCTCTCCGGTGCAGAGCAGGATTGAACTTCTAGGTCTGATCGGTCCAGGTTATTAATGAAAGGAGTATTGACTTTGCTGAATTGCTGTACTTATGACTCTTCCGCCCTTCCCATTGCTGTCATAAAGCACTCCCCTCCCCTTGAGATTGATTCCACCTGAACGGGAGCCATAATTCAGACGGTGTCTGTGAATGCTGTTGAATCCGCATACAGTATAGGGGGAGGGCTGTCAAATCTACCTCGACCATGATGAATAGCCATTTATTGTACAGCTGCAGGAGAGAGCAGGTCTATGCTGTCAGCGACGTGGCGAATGTCTTGTGCGAAGGCTGTGGGAGACAGCCGGCAGTGTAGTGAAATCTCGCCTCAGCCACACATGTTTGCTATAGACTCGGCAATTGGCGAGCTTGACAGATGATCTCAGCCTAGGCAGCCGCCTCGGTATATCACAATCCTACTGTTACCTCGGTGACGTCTGTGTAAAACTTTGCTGTATACGGTGGCAATTACGTGCTGCATCTGAGGCAAGGTCCTGTCGTAACCCTGGCAGCACTGTATACATTACTGCGCATTAGACACAGCCCGCACATTATCTGTTTGGTGGTTAGACAGTACAGAGGAAGAAGATTGTCCCCTTTGAAGTGAAGGCATTGTTAAAGAAGTTGTGGTGGAGGTTAAAGAAAACAATTATTACATTTGGCATTTATGTGTGTGTGTGTGTGTGTGTGTGTGTGTGTGTGTGTGTGTGTGTGTGTTTGTTTGTGCATGTGTGTGTATCATTGTGTCTGTTTGTGTGTGTTTGTGGGTGTGTCTGTGTGTGTGTGTTGTACAGAGTTGACAAAGTCTCACTCTCAGTAAAATAGTTTGCCAACTACCATCAGTTAACCAGAAGATGGTAACAAAGCATTGGCTGCCCACGGTCGTCAACAGGGCTTTATACTTTAGCCTGTTATGTTGGTGCAGTTTGAGTAAAGAAAAAAGGAACACAGATTTGCTTAAAATGTGCACGATGAAGAGTGATTATTTATTTAATCCGAATGCTCTTCCTCTACAGCTCTTCCTCTTACAGTACATAACACATTTCTGTATCATGACTTCTCATTTATAAGAAATCCTCAAATCTGTGTGGATGGCTTCACAAGTAAAATGACCAAACAAATGATATGGCACGGACTCACCATAATGGATAACCTCGTCTTCATTTGCTCTGTTTTCCTTTCCGTCGGTGTGATTCTTTCTGCTCCTCCTACAGATGAAGTACGTCAGCTCAGGCCATAGGAGCTCATCTGTCCAAATGTAATCAGACTCACATGTGCTTTGAGTTCCCAGGGCAGATCCAGGTAGATTTATTTAGGTAGTGCCCCTTGTTCTGCTAGCATTTTATTAGATTTCAGTAACCAAATGTCTGCCCGCTCCCTAGATTTTAAAACAAACAAACACAAAATAACAAAAAAACAAGCAAAACTGTGCTAGTTTTAACTTACCTTAACTCAAAGTCAACAGTGTTAATGGCATCATCTATTTAAAAATCAGCCAGAGTCTCAGTTTATTTAGGTTGTGAAAGGGTTATTTTTTGCTGCAGACATCAGAAAACAAATTCATTTTTGACACCTTCCAGGCAGAGCTTTTTGCACTACTGGAGCACTTAGTGGTTTGACAGATTTTTGGAAATTACCATTGAAAGTTATCTTGGAAAAATCAGCTATGCGGATAAATAGTTTTCCATTTTTGTCTTGTTTACAGCCAATCATTCTCTCATTTTTTTTGATGAGTGTCCTGTCTGTTGCCCCAAACAACAAAGCCTGTCAGCAGTCTGTTCCTTTCTGCACCAACTACAGCGACCACTCTGAGAGTAATAGACTGTTCTAACAATGTTTTCTGACAACTAAAACAATCATTTGACTCACATGAGCGACTTTGGAGGTGAAGGGATTCTTATTTTAACACTCACACATTTCCAAAGACAGCTCAAATCTGTTCTGAGACGACCAGACCATTTCTGGCCCTTCAATCCCATCAACCCGAATGAAATCATCATCAAGACTGTCGTGAAATTAGAGGGAGACTGCCAATAATATAATGTGAGTGTAAGTAAGGCTTACTTGGCAGAGTTGGACTGGACGATCACGAGGCACTTCTAGATCCTGGATAGTTTGAGGCAGCCTGTGAGGCCCTTACATTCTCTCTGCCACGGCAGACCAGGGAGGCTCGTCCGTGCATCCAAATCTCAAGTAATACCCATAGGTGACGGACACCAGCAGCTTGCTCTTTTTTGTTGCCACAGTCACCCTAATTGCCTCTGCCCTGTTTGGAGGAGAGGTCATACCACGGAGCATATGCTGAACCCAAACTTAACATATGGTAAAGTATAATGTCACACGGCAGGGGGAGGATATATGGCCCTTCTAGGCGCTGCGCCGGTGTAAAGTTTGCCATGAATTTCCCTCCTGCTGCATCCATTGGGGAAATGAAGAGATTCATGGACACTTCATTCGGCTGTGAGTCTGTCTCACTAAATGCCTTTTGTAATGTCACAGGCGTACATTTTAGTGTAAATCACGGCAGTATTTATGACAACACTTTTAGGGGGGAATACGCTGCTCTCCTCGGGGAAGCTATCTTCCTGCATACTGCAGCCTGAAATCTTCTCACGTATTGAAAGGCTGTGTTCTTGGGAGGTGAGCACGCAGATCTCTCTAGTAAGATGTGTTTCTGTACATTCCAGAGTAGCAAACAAAAAATAAATCTTGTCTTGCAAACCAAATCGCACTCTACTGTAGCTGCAGTCTTGCACCACAAACACTCCCTGGTCCAACATGGGATTGTGTTAGCGACAATTTCGGGCTGGCTGAATACATTTGCAAGTCTGTGCTGGTCAGCTCCGGCCACCTGTTCCCGGGATGAAAGATGCCAGTGTAAGTGCTCAGATAATAGTTTGAAAACTAGCGTGAGTGTTTCAGATTGACAAAAAAAAAGGCTTGTGAATCTATGCACGGCATTCGTCACAGCTCCCTCTCGTCACCTGTTGTGAGCAGCCGAGCCAACAGGGGCCCCACGCTGCTCCCTGATAGCGCCATCTTACCGCTCCCCTCATCAAGGCCTGACAGCATGACGATTGACATCTTGCTTACAGACCGAGGTCGTCAAACAACATTAATTGCATTTCCCCCTCCTCTGCAACCGGGTCTGGGTTAATGCACTTCATTTCGCTTAGGATACCGAACGCGCCTGCCTCCTTTCTCCCTGTGTGGGGACGGCGAGGTTGCTGTGACTGGTATCAAGCACATTAGGATTTTTCATATCCTGTGCTGGGGGCTGGCATGGCGTCGCTTGAGTCATTGCATTGCACTTGATGATTTATTGGGCAGCCTCTGAGTTCTTTTTTTTAATCTGCTCAAAATTGTGCTGAGCAGGAACCGTGGGAAATATAACTTAATAGCGTCTGATATTGAAACTGCTATTGATACCAAAAGAGCAGAATAATGTGTGCATAGATAGAGGGGAGGCTGGTGTGCACACTCACACACACACACACACACACACACACACACACACACACACACACACACAAACACACATAGCTACATCTTTCTCTCTCACACACACAGACCTATGCCTTTTAAAAAGATCTCCTTGTTAGCTTTGAGTCATTTTTCAAAACGTTGTGGACTAAATAGAATCACACTAGACGTGGGTATGTTCCAGATAAAAAAAAAAAAAAAAAGAATGTGTGAGATGAGAATATTATCGAGACAGCAGACAGCTGAGCGAGGCTGGCACTACAGTGCAAAAAAAAAATTAAGACAGAAAACCTCAATTTATAATATCGTTATGCATAATTTCACTTAATTTTTTCTCTTATTAATGATTATATGACAGAATAGCAATTCATTTAGCTTGCTATAAAAAATATATAAAAAATATAAAAAAAATATAGGAGTTCATGATAAATGAGCAAACAGGAAACTAAAATGGAACTAACTATATTACTCAAGAAAATTTTCCAAAAATGTTCTCAAATTCAGGAGGACCAAAAGACTTAAATAAGACCAAAACTTGTCTTCATTTTGCAGGCTGATTCAGAGAAGCTGTCATAGATTTCCCCTGGCCAGTTGATGTTATTTGCATTTTTTTGTGATTCCTTGTGCATTGATCTGTGTTGCCAGTTTGGCAGAGTACTCCTGTGACCTGAAGACACCTTTAAGCTGTGTCAAGCCTCACCAATAGAGAGAGGCTAAGGTGTTAATCTTCTTTCCTCCCGATTCACTCTGAAAATTCACTTCATCACCCATAAACTGCTGTGTGTGTCCCCTCACTCGTCTCCTCACCTCATCAACACTAGCAGGTGAAAGTGCCAGATAAGTCCCTCCTATATTGCTCTCACCTGTCATTTATATAGTGTAGAACAGAAGGTTGCTTGCATAGAGGAAACAAAAATGAATACAACGTAATTCAAAAAAAGCATGGCTTATCTTCAAAGGAGAAGTGACTATATCAAATATGGCCAGAAGTCAAGTCCAGGACAGGATGGACTGGCGATAAGAGAGTGGAAAATGAGAGTCAAACACTGATTGTATTCATTTTTTTTGTGACATTATAATTTGAATACTTACTTTGAATGTGACCTTCCCCAGTGACCTCCTATACTTTTGATTGAGTTGGAGTTTTGAAGAGCAGAACGCCCCGTAAAGTCCAATTAATATTCAGAGAGGATGTTTTCCTCCGCTGTGCTAATCTGCATGAGATCTGACTTCCTTTCATTAATCAAGAGGAGTATGCCTCGGTGCATCAATGTGTTTACCGTTGTCTTTTGTTGTTTTCCAGAGCCCGTTGACTGAAGGCAAACAGGCGGACTACAGACAATAATGCCTGACTTCACCTAAACACACAGACACACAGACACTTAAGGAACAAGCTTAGGGTGCAACTTTAACATGTGTTCATTTGAGATGGGGGCCGACACACACACACACACACACACACACACACACACACACACACACACACACACACACACACACACACACACACACACACACACACAAACTCAGTCATTCACTTGCTGCATTCAATAATTCACTCTAGCAAACCTTTCCTTGTACCCGCTGTTTAAAGCATTCAAAATATGCTTTCTTTTTCACCTTGACGATAAGGTCGCACTTGTGATGCAATGTGGTATTTATATTAGAAGACTGTTCCCAAAGTGTAATGTTCATGTCCAGACCCCGCCGGAGCATATTTATGGCCATGTGCCTGAGAAATAGAATGATATATCTGTCACAGCCTGTCATTTTCCCTCTAGAAGGTGGAAAAGCAAAGGACTGATACGGTTTATCACCATTCCACAAAGTCAAAGTTATTTTTCAACCCCAGCCGCCACCTAAATAACAGCACTGAACAAGGTCAACTAAACAATAGTTTAGCTGCAAGGAATGAAAAAAAGAAAGACGTATGGAAGCGAGAATATATTGCTGACGACAGCTGAACCCGTATAGCTGTTCCACCACCAGGCACTTCTGTGGGCCTCTTTAGAATCGCAGGAAACTGTCTTTTACAATCCATATGATTTAAAGATTGTGGAAACCTACTATTTAATACCGCAAAGGATTTATTCTTAATTTGCTTCAATAATGGATGCATAGCTGCGAGACAGTGTAACCCCGCAGCAAGGGGCTGTACGCTTCGTTGTCATTCGTTGGTTGTTCCATTTTATTTGAGAAATATGTCCTGGAGACAGGAGAATCGCTGTGCATTATGGTCACCTTATTAATCCATTACATCACTCAGTCCTTGGGGGAACTTTGTGTTGAGGTGAAGGATTTCAGAAATAAGAGGCGAAAAGCAAGACGTGGAAGGTTACCTAAAACACTGTACTAATTGAGATGAATAGTCTTGGTATGTTTTAACTTTAATAATTGTATAGATTACAGGCCATACATATTTATACTTAGGAAATGGAAGTAAAGTAGAAAGCGTTCTCTCTTACATTAAGGCATGTGCTGTTATTAACCAGAGCTGGAATTGCACCTCCTGCTGCTCAGTGCTCTCTCCGCAATAGTTTTATTATGATTATTTTTTTTTTACAAAGTTGTAATTACAAAGCAAGAGTAGGATCAAAATGCTTAATATTGTAATTAGATAAAAATGCTTCTTTGTTTTCTTTTCTTTTTTTTTTACAATCCCTATGCGGACATTCTGAAAGTAGAGGCACACAGAGATGTATTTCTTTTTTGCTCCTCTGTTGAAGGAGGTGAACAGTCTGTCTGGACCAGTGAGAACCTCCTCCGCAGACTGCTCACTGTGAACCTTTTGTGTTCTGAACTCAGCTCCCCTGCCATCTAATGTGTCACAAAGTTATATCATAAGGCTGATTTAACGGAAGGTTTAAACATTAAAGAGAGGCTTAGGAGTGAAAGGAAGACGTTTGGTGTCTGCTCATGTAAGGACACTGTCAGTAGTTACAATAAAGGAGCAGTACATGATTATACAGCTTAAATAACTATATACAATGTTGGGAAAAGTATTTTCTTCCTCTGTCTAATTTGTTAGCATTTTACGTTAGCATATTAAAGGTTTTTTAATTCGATTTGATCAGATCTTCAATAAAAAATGTATGTTTCACAATAGTACCCTGAGTGAATTAACAACAAGAAACTTGAATACCCAACGAGTTTGTTCTTTGAAGAAATTATGAGACAACTAACGCCCCTGTGTAAATATGCGATCACCCCATTAAACTCCAAAACAGGCTACACTATCATGGATAGCAATGACTTCAACAAAAGGGTCCCTGTGGGTACTGATCAGTCTCTCGCAACGCCATGCAGGAATTTAAGATCACTTTTTAACAGCACCGTAGAGTACTGTATGTAACTAGCTGTGACATATGATGGATCCTTTGAAAGATCTGAACTGATATAAATCAAATGTAATTGACAGACAAAGGGATCTTTTTTCTCCCTCTCCTAATGTAACAATAAATTAACTTGATGAGTACAGTGACAGTGCACATCTGTGCAATATGGTCAGTTAATATGAAATATAATTAAATTCACAGGAGAGTTTACTATGGTCTTATTCGATGTAGCAGGTTGACTTTCAAAAGTCTGTTTCAAGAAAAACGAAGAGAAAAAAATAGAATACAATACAAACGGTGACCTCGGTTACTGCAGTTGTTTTTCGCCTACCATTTTGTCATGACTTTTGACTGCAACTCATTTTCCCTGAGGGAAGTGTGTGTTCGGTGAGGTGCACAAGTTGGACGTGACTTCCCCTTTCACTTGTCCTATCAACCAGGAGGGATAATTCAAATCACATGTGCACATTACAGAGAGAGGGGGGTGGAAGGGACCAGAACGGGTTTCAGATTTCAGCACGGTGGACCCCACTCAAAGGAAAATATTCGGGGGACAGAATGTATTTTGACCTAAAATAATTAACCTTGGGAGTTGTTAGGAAACTAAAGTCCTATGTGAGTACAACAACCTGAGCATGGGTCCCACACTACCGGGTCATAGGATATACTTATTGTAACGTCTGTGGTTGTGCTAACAAAACAAACAATAAGATATTCTGAAAATAAGTCAAAATTATTTGTGACTTCATGTAAACATCAATAATAGAATAGACACAGCTTAGCCTAAATAACACTCCGTAAGAATGTCCTGTAAACTAGAAGAGTATATGCGTTTAGATGTTCAATTATTTGTAACTCTATACAGTACATTTATGTTAAACCTTCAGTCAGGCTCAACCATTTTCAGGTATCCTGTATGAATCTTCATTATGTTACTGACTGATTTGAAGCAGAGATGGATTGGTGTATGGGGGAGGGTGAATAATAGCTACAAAGACAGTAAGCTGTTAATGAACCAATAACGAACATTCGAATGATCGGATCCACTGCACACACCACGCAGACTGGCTGCACACATAACGCAGATCAAATTGTTCTGTCTGACTTGGTTTACACCACGGAAACAATTTGAAAGAAAGGCATGAGCATTTAAGCTTAATGCCCCAGCGTTTAAATGGATGCCTTCTTGTTCCTCCCCTTGTTTTATGTATATAGGCTGTGATCCTTGCATGCATCAAGAACTTTGAAAATAAGGTGCAAAATCCATCTATTGGAGAAGGGGCGTGCAATTGGACGAGAGGATTGAGTCAGCGCGTGCTGTGTAAAAATTCTCATTTGTTTCAACAATGGGAAAGGGTGCGCATAGATATTTCTTGATCAAAATGCTAGAAAGAGGGCTCAGCACTGAATAAATCTGCTTCGGGGTCTCGCCATTTCTCACGTTCCTACACAGGGGGATTTGAGCATCTGGAGTGGGGAAAATAACACCGCCTTGCAAAGACCTCTCATCGCCGACTTATTAAGCGGAGAGTAAACTTTGTGTTTTTTCTCATATTGCGACAGCAGGTCCCCGACGCGCTGGAAACGCGAGCTGTGGAAACAGCGTAATGAATAGTGTCCTCGTGTTTTGTTTGTAATCCTTCTGAAGCAACACGCTTAGACTATATTTTTTCTTTCAATCTTAAGACCTTTGCACGTTGTATGCGAGCTACCAAGAATGCATGGCATCTCTGTAAAATGAGGTGGAAATTGTCATTCATTTCCTTTTAGTTCACTAAACTTGTAAGTATAGTAGGCCTACACAGTAAAAACAGAGATTAAGTACAAACATTTCTAAAATGCATAACAAAAAATACAATCATCTATCAGGGCAAAATGTTGCCGTTCACCTTCAGTAAAAGAGTAATATTTTTCGAATTATCACAATTTTTCAGATCACATTTTATACAGTGCCTGAGTTTTCATCCAGACATAGCTGACCGTGGTGTTCCATGACAGTCCAGTATGGGAGGGCGAAAGTGGAACCGATCCCAGACAGACAGCACTGAGCAGAGAGGGGACATACTGAAGGTGGTCAGATCAGGCCCATGTGTGGAGGATAGGATTAAGCCATGATGAGGTGAACCATGATTGAGTGTGGATCTAAAGCAGCTGGTTGCTCTGGACCGTGTCCATGCTAAACCATGAAAGACATGTCTGAGAAGGCCCACAGACTGAGCACCATGAAAGACATGTTGGACAGGGCGCACAGACACACTCACACGCAGTCACACACACACTTCTGTCCGCGTCAGGGGGCACACACACACACACACACACACACACACGCACACACACAGACAATACAAGCGTATTTGGCCACACACATGCACAAACCCACAAAAGTACACACACACACACACACACACACACACATGCATAATCATAGATACATACACCCACCCTTCCGCCAAACTACTGCCACACACACGCAAGCACAGACTCTTATACAACGCAGAGTCTCTGCGGGAGGCCAGAACGGGTGGAATTGGTTGCAGATGCTGTGTCTCTCCTCTATGAACGCTGTACAGCGCGCAATCTTCTGACGACACGACCCACCCCCCTTTTCCATTCACACTCTTGTTAACGTCCCTTCTCGCAGGAATCGGAGCTTAATAGGAGGACGACACGCTCCGCAATCTCCTCCACATGCTTGTCTCATCTTCATTGGGTCGTGTGTGGGGGGGGGGTCAGCAGGAGAGCGTGCGCCGGGGCCCCTCCATGCGTCTCGTCCTCGATAACCTCCCCGCCTGGCGAGGCACGGCGACTGGAGCCACCTGGAGCCGCGCCTCAGCCCCGGCCGAACAATGGGAACCGACGTGGCAAACAAATGACAATTACGAGGCTGATAATTATAATTAAACACTGTGTGAGGGACCACAACAATGCCACGAGGCTAATGAAGACCTTTCCGTTAATGAGAAGTGCAACATGATTGCGCAGACGGAGCGGGGTGTCTTCGAAGTACTTGTGGCTGACAGTGAAATGTTCTCTCCCACTCCAGCCTTGTCATCAGTAATTTAAATCCCCTTGTTGCTTGTTAGCCCTGGTGTCAGCATTGAGATTTATGGTAGTCTGCCGTGTCTACAGTCTCCCCCTTTAGCTTATCAACATGATCTGATTATCATCATGGGGATAATACAGTGGCTATATGCTGCACAACCCTCCCTGCTGCATGGGGGGGTACTTACAAGGTAGGCTTTTTGTAGGCTTATGAATGCTAATGGCCTGCTGCATCACACCAAGGAAGAGATGGAGGATAGCGATCTGCTGTGGGCAGTATCTCAGAGGGCAGATGATTCTTTCCGCACACGATAATGACGGAAGTATAGGAAAAGTCATGTCTGAACCGGATCATTTTACAGGACACGAAACGAGCAGCATCGGGCCAATTATCTCACCTAACTAGAATGGAGACAGATCCCCCCCGCCGTCCTATGATAATATTGGTGTAGTTAAAAAAACGAAAAGAATCCTATATCATTAAGTATTCATTAAATTCTCGTACTATGCCCTGCTCCATTCCTACTCCGAGTTTTCAGGCATTGTCCAAGGCCGTCGTTTGTGATTTAAAATGTCATATTAATAAAAACGAGAGGCCTTTTCTTTGTGGCTCAATAATGAGCCAGTATTGCAGTGAAGCTCTTTGAGCTGAGGGGATAGTCCGCTGTACTCCTTAGTGGACTCGGTATGGAGGCACGGGCAAAACAAATGTGCTCTCCCTCATAATGAGATGTTAGTATCACACAAAGCTTTTAATCGCCCGTTACATGCCCCGCTGAAAGATAAAGTGAAATTACTAACGGACGGTGTTTTTGGAGTTCAAAGGCGTTTGAGAAGCAGAATACAGAGTGTATAATGGCAGGAGCAACATTTGAGCTTCTTTGATAACGCCAATGCATGTTCACTTAAAAGTAAATTGGGGAAGTTCTTTAAGCAAGTGACGGGACTGGCAGAAAAACAACGGAAGTTATGTGGAACATCAACCACTTTTTTAAAAAGCGGCAATTTTTTCGTACACTCATCTGATCATTTTCTTGCTTGTGAGGGGAGTTCCGCTTCCTACGCACTTTCCATCTAGAGTATTGATGATGAATTAGTGGGATCTTGTAGCACTCAGCACTCGGGAGATGAGTGGCACCCCATTGATTTCAAGGTGTACTCGCAGCCATACATGGCTTTCTGAGTAACCCTTGAGGTGCAGGAAGGACCACTGAGACAGTCCACAAAGATGAAGTTGTGCCTGGATAAATATTTCAACACTTGGGCTTTGTTTATTGATTGGGGCAGTGATTTCCACACATCCTACCCCTGAGGAATGCCACTAATGATGCTGGTTCCACCAAGTCCAGCCAAGGCTTTCCCACTGACAACCTCCTCTCCGGCCTCCTCCGCATGTGAATTATGGGATAAAACATTAACAGCTTTGAAAAGTCTCTCACTCTTCTACTCTTCCTTCTCTCTCTCTCTTTCTCTCTCTCTCTCTCTCTCTCTCTCTCTCTCTCTCTCTCTCTCTCTCTCTCTCTCTCTCTCTCTCGCTCTCTCTCTCGCTCTCTCTCTGCTTCTATAGACAAAGTCTGATTGCTTATCTCAACCCAGCTGTAAAAGGATAAATGGCATCCCTGGTCGCAAGCCAAACGTCTTGAGCGAGAAAAAGTACAAGAAAAAGTTTAGATCGCAAACACTTTCTTGCAGCACATTAGAGCGATCCTCGGGCCCTGCCAAAGTGAAACGACATCTTGGTCTGACCTCGACAGAGAATATCTAGTAGGGAGCAATTACTCGGCATCCAAACTATTCCACCACGCAAGCAACGGCCGTAAGCCACGGAATTTAATCGGAACGCTTTCTAGTTTGCCTCGCTTTTCTCTCCGCGACTTTGGCCACCACCCCGCCTCTCCCACTTAACAGGTGAATCCCTTCCATTTCGTATTGTCTGACATCCCCATGGCATTGCCAGGCCTAATGCATTTGCCCAAAGCACTCCAATGGCTTGTCACTTTTCTTGCCCGCGGCACACAAACCTCTCTAAATCCCAGTTGTTTGTATGCATGTCCTCACCGTGCTTCTCTAAAAGGAAGCTGTATTGGATTTGTGTGTCCCCCATGGGCTCCATAAGGAGTAAAATATCTCATGAAGACACCGGGCTCACGCTGTGCGGATAGTGCTTAATATATGTTCTGGTATCTGGCATCCTCTAGGGTGATGAGGTGATGAGAGCTAGTTTCCCACCTGTGGGGCAGCAGTAACAATTTGTGCTGCGAACGCTGAGGCAGCTACAAAGGCGGCCGCCGATGCTGGCAGGATGCGAGCTGAGGGAGAGAGAGAGAGGAGGGTGGGGGGGACAGAGAGAAAAAGAGAAAGATGGGAGAGAGAGGGGGGGGGGGGAGAGGGGGAGATGGCTAGGGGGGCTTGGGGAGGGGAAAGGGAGGGCCGTTACTCAGACGTGCTAATTACAGCTCCTCCAAAGTGTACAGTGAGTCCCGTCCCCCTCCGCCCCCCGCCCCTGGCCTGGCGCCTCACGCCATCAACATAATGAGAACATTACTTTTATTCTGAATACCTAAATATCTCCTTAAGTGATCGATAATGTGCATCACCATAAATCACGGCTGGGAAGGCTGAAATGATTCCGAGAGTCAATACGGCACCGCAGCAGACTTTGAGAGCGAGGCCTAATGGTGAGAGATATAGCTGCCTTTGGGGAGAGATATGAGGGATATTCATGCATATGCATGGCACAGGAAGACATTCTCACCCAGAGCAAGTGCGAGACCTGGTTGGGATCCGGAGAGGCCCTTCAGAACCCGCCGTGTGGCGTGGAGGCCCACGAGGACGCGACGTGCTCTAGTACCTGCCTCTGACGGTGAACCTGGCTGTGAAAGCACACGCATTAATTCCTGAAGTAATTAAGGCGGCGTCGAGCAGATAAATTAGCTGGGTTCCTTTTTTAGCAGACAAGAGAGGGCCTTTTTTTTTGAAGAAGGGGATGAATGCTGTGATTACTCAGATCTGTGTGGAAGTATTCACAAAGGAGCCTCAGTGGAGGCTGGGGAGCCGTTCCCTGGTCCAACTGCTTCGCTAGCATTTCCAAGAGTTTTCACTTTTTTTATATTACTATGATCAATAATGCTCAAAATCGTGAAGGTTGAATATACCAGCCCTTCATTTTTGTTGTCTTTACAAGTGGTTCCTCCGGGTGACTTAGAAAGGGAATGTTCCCATGACTAATCAAGTAATAAATAGCCTTTTTGCTCCGGCGATGGTTTTCACCGGCTCCTGAAGCCCAGAGCTCTTGCTCTCCGGTGGCCTCATATGTGATCAGCTACAATCAGAACTCTTTCTGTGGATTGGAAAGAGGGATTACTCCAGTTCAGCTACTTTGCTGTAGGCTTGTGTCGTGACGGAAAGAGAGAGAGAGAGAGAGAGAGAGAGAGAGAGAGAGAGAGAGAGAGAGAGAGAGAGAGAGAGAGAGAGAGAGAGAGAGAGAGAGAGAGAGAGAGAGAGAGAAAAGACTCAACAGTAACAGCTGGTGCAGAATAATGACCTTTACAATGTGTGTGTGTGTGTGTGTGTGTGTGTGTGTGTGTGTGTGTGTGTGTGTGTGTGTGTGTGTGTGTGTGTGTGTGTGTGTGTGTGTGTGTGTGTGTGTGTTTGTGTGTCTGTGTGTGTGTGTGTGTGTGTGTGTGTGTGTGTGTGTGTGTGTGTGTGTGTAGGTGTGTAAGGGTGGGTCAGTGTGTGTGAGAATGTCACGTTTATTTGTGAGAGAGCCCCCACATTTGAGTGTGCGCTCATATATGAGGTGGGAACTTCCAGACCACATGCATCTTCCAATCAAATATGAAAAACCACAACTTCATTTTGGCTGTTAGCACACACCATATGCGTGAACAATGAACAGCTTTGCTCCTTAGTATTCACAAAGTAAGGATTCGGTTTTGAGAATACAGCTGTGATGGCACCTGCATGCTCATTTGCAAGCTGGCATTTGGATTCTCAAAGGAGTCGTTTCCAGCTCTGATTAGACACCTGTCAGCTCACCCAATCCACGAGACAGTTGGCAATTGCAGCTAATGATTGGTCCTTTTCTACCAATCACATGGATTGACAGGATCCATCCAAAAAGAGATGGGATTGTGTCAGCACTGCTCCGGAACAGGAGAAAGCTCTGTAAATTAGTGTCTGTTTGGATCGTACATTTGATCCTTATTAGTGCATGCAGAATGTCAGCATATTTTGAGAAATGCTGACAACAAAGTAAAACAACCCTCTAACAGCAGTCTGAAGCAGTCTCAAGTTTTTGTACCAGTGAATATTGGGAAGTGCGAGAATGTGTGCATGTGTGGGTTTGTCCCTGCATGTGTTTGTAGACGTGGTGCCTTTTTCTATGTGTCTGTGTGTGTCTGTGTTAGTGTGAGTGTGTTTGTACCATGTATGTGTGTTTCTTCCTGGTACTGTGTGTGTGTGTGTGTGTGTGTGTGTGCGCGTGCGTGCGTGCGTGCGTGCGTGTGTGCTTGGTGTGTGTGAGTGTTTGTGTTTGGTGTTTGTGTGTGTGTGTGTGTGTGTGTGTGAGTGTGTGTGTGTGTGTGTGTATGCGTGTGTGTGTGTGTGTGTGTGTGTGTGTGTGTGTGTGTGTGTGTGTGTGTATTGTCCCAGACGGAGGGTGCTGAATAACAGGCCCTGTTTGACAGGCTGGGACGTAGAGAGCTGTCAGGCTCTCACCAGGCCTGGGCCCCGGGATGAGCAGAGAAGGCTCCTAGGCTCCATGTGTTTAGACTAATAGGAGGCCAGCGCTCGGCTTTTCCTCCAGCAAGAACAGACAGTTGAAATCTCTGGGCAGTTAGCTTAGTGCTGCCTCTCAAAGATTTACTGTCAGATCATGTCTATAAAAGGGGAGAGGTTTTCAATAGTGAGAAAAGAAAAAAAGATACCTGACGCAATTGGCTGCCTTCAAGAGAATTAAATAGTCTAAAAGGAGTTCTGAAGTTGCGTCTTGACAAGTCAAATCGTGAATAGCCTTCCACAATTTAAGCAAAAGATACACATACACAGGGCAGCGCTGATCTTTCATGATCTGACATGTGCAGGGAAACAAAACAATCAATACCTACAACATTAAGAATATCGGTGATTGACAAGATAATAGGATGCAAACTACTCGAATGGCTGTCTACTGAACTTTGTAAAGGACAGAATCTGCAAATGGTGCTCTGACTTCAGCAAAGTGCACCAAGTCAGACAAAAAAAAACACAATAAGTGCTTAGAGCTGCGAAAATGTCATCCAGAATTAGTGTGCACGTCCACATAATTGAATCAGAGACTCGTTGACTTGGATGAGACTAGGGGGTTAGTGCTGTTTATCAAAAGGATGAAGAAGGGTAGACAATGGGCCATGCAGTTTTAAGTGGGCAACATGCCTCTGATTATATTATTTACTCTGAAGTATTGATTCACCATTTTATTCATAAAACTTCTACCAAATGTACTTTCTAGATGTATCTGTGATTAATTGACTAATTGTAGGATTGCATTTCAAGTTGATAGTTATATAAATGCTTCCAATGTCGCAGTCGCAATGATTCTGACAGATCAGTAAAAACGTTGATGCCAGCCACTAATTATAATGGAGGCATTTGACAGGTAGAGCACATGATTTGAAAAGGAAAAAGAATACTGACACCTTTGGGCAAATTAAATGTGCCACAATGCAGTCATTATAACGAAGGCCTGCATTTCACCACTGTCAAAAAATGCAAGCAGTACAATAGGATTGGCATTATAATTAACTTATGAGTACTGTCCCATCCTGTTACTGGTATAACCCCACACTGCACATTCAGAGTAGCATTTATGTTTCTGATTAAGATTCCATGCTTCATATGCGATGGCTATTTGCTTGCACAAATCAAAGCTAATATTATCTTTGTTTATTTGTTCTTCCCAGTACATTCTGTCTCACTAGAACATGTTTACAAATGCTCTCGTTTAGTTTCAGAAGCACGGACAGAACGAACCCTAACCCCTGTGTTTTTCTGATTTCTAAATATTTAATGGGTTCCCTGCTTTGTAAATGATTCTAACCTGACTCAAATAGTAATTACGTGATACACTGTGCACGTCCTGTACACCAGCATTTTTTATTCAATGTCGGAGTCAAAGTTTGTCTTTTGAATTATTGCATATGTAGATTGAGAAAGAGAGTTCAGAGAACCATTACACTACTATGTAATAAATGACAAGATTTTTTTGTGCTCAACTAAATGTCAACATTACCATACATTGCTAATTGGATACTTTATCTCCATAGTTAAAAAACCGGGGTTTTAACATAATGGACGAGTTGGCCAGAAATTGCCTTCAAACTGGGTTTGATTATGAATTCCAATATTAACAAAGTCTCTTTTTACACAAAATTAATTGTGAATAGGAACAAAACATGTTGTCGGTCATATAATGTATAATGGGTGAACATTACAGGTTATTTTTTAACATTTGTGACAAGAGATGTGTCACTTGGTGAATATAAAATATAATTTGCCAATACCTAGTCCTTGCAAGTAAAACAAATGGGGGACTGCCCTCCTTCTTCTGTTAGCCTGGTTTGACGTCCTCACAGGTTCATTCAGTTCATACATTGATTTCATTTAGTGTGACTTTAAGTGTGAAATGATGAATCTGATTTGGAGATTATCATAAACTGAAAATATGACATCCCTTTACCGATAGCGTTCCTCACTGCTGATCCGTCAGATTTGCTGCTATAGTTTGACTCATCGGTCCACACGTGTGACTGCATACACTAGGCTACATCATGCTAGCCGTTAAGCAGAAGGCTGGAGGGATGGAGCTAAGCACTCTAGAAAGTGCTAAAGGTGCCCATTAAGGGTCATTCTTATTCTTTTTTTCTATGTTTTTTTAAGGAAGGAGAGATGAAATATTGACTGAAGCCATATCCAACATTTCCTGGGAGGCAGTACGGTTGGACGGCGAAGTCCTTTAGGTTTCCATTAAAATGTTTGAGGTAGTCTTGTCTTATTGAATTGTCGTGGGAGACCCTCGCCTTGGGGGTTAATACAACAATTTGCTCAGGACTGCCTGTGGATATGTTGCCATGATTTGTTTGGAGAGTGTCGCATGCCTGGAGGGTTTGGAGCCATGCACTCTCTCCCCCATGTTAAGTGGAAAGATGGAGTGATTTCCAGCGCCTCCATCATTTGCCTCACATCTCTCAGTTTAAGGGGTTAATGAGAATGAAATAGTTTTACGAATGGAATTTTATTTTTTACTGGCCATCTTTTTTCACTGGCTCATATCTCTTAGCACGTTCAAAGCACAATACTGTTGTGGAGGCTTAACAATTGATCAACTCTTTTCTAACATATTCTATCTGCTTTGTCACAGTTAAATAAATGCGTTTACTTCGACATTCTCATGCTGTAAATGTTTGTCAACAATTTATTTCATGGTCATTGCACACACATTTCTATTCTATTTGGAAGCAGGTATAGAAAATGATGCTTATTGTGTATGTACAGTATATAACATACATGCTCTCTATGAAAAAGAGTCAGGAAGGTGTTTGGATTTTATATCTGTAGTTAGATGCCTCAACATAATTCACAGGTTGATGGGTTGTGGAAATGATGTACCCTCGTTCTCTGCTCTGTTGTCACATTTGTATGTCTTGAGTGGAGTCACAGAAAATAAAAATGCAAAAGAGATTTTTCCATAACACTTTTCCGTATAGCATGGGTTGTCCTGTGAGAAAAAGAACCAGTAAAAAAAAGTGTTCCTCCCCATCCATAAACTTAATCTAAGAATGTTTGAAGCAATTAACATGGCATAGGCAAAGCGATTATTTTGAACAGAACCATTAAGCAGGTGGTCTTCTTGTATGACATCACATTGTCTTCCCTATTGCAGAACTCATCACCTCTGTTAGAGTCAGCTAAGCTCTTTCCAGTGTGGGCTCTGTTCTCTTCATCTTCTCCTTAGAGCATTGAACAAATAAAAAAAAAATGTACTCACATTAACAACAAAAAATCATTTCATCTTACAATTCAAAAGGATCCAACCTAGATACTGCCAAGGCCTGCTGGAGCTATAGCAAGTGTCTTTATCCTATCCTTAGTGACAGACTGAATGCAATACAAGAACCTTAGCTGAGAATGTGTTGCTTGACACATTATAGAAGTGTCCTCAGGGCCAGGCCAGATGGAGATGAAACCTATCTGCCAGGTTTCTAGCTATGGTACAAACCTCTTTTCTTTTAAAAAAAGCTTTGACTTTCATCAGAAAACCACTGCTTCACCGTTGTCTTCCTGGACCTCAGTTGAAAAAGACTAGTGGAGCGCACCTCTGCTGGCAAGTGTATGCGTGCATTGACACAATGTTATCATCCCAACCCAGTTTTGTTGAACATTTAGAGAAAAAAATCCTTTTGCTCGATTTTTCTGACTGTCTGCTGGGCTGACCGGCTGCTATTGGGAGACACACCACCTGGTGTGCAGCTTTGAAATACACTTTGAGGATTAAATGATTCATTCTGAAGGTGACGTGTTGCCAGCGAGTCCGAGACTGTAGAGGAGGTTTTGCCTCCTGCAGTTCAGCTTAACCGCCAGTCAGTATCTTTCAGCAAACCCCAACTTCATTCTTTTTAATAGAAATTCACAGACTTCCCAGTGTGCTGGGCCATTCTGTCGGGACGCAACTTGGTAACAAAAACCCTGTCGGATTAGAATGTAAATAGGCGGTACTCTTGCAAAGAAGGAAAGGCGGCCATTGTTGTTGATTAGCAGGAGACAACGGCATTGTACAAAGGTTTTCTTTTTATTATAGTTTACATGAAATGCTTAGAGATCAGTGGCCTGCACAGCAAGCTGCCAGCAGGATACCCCAGATTTTAAAATGATTATGTCCACCAGGACCACTTCACTTGAAAAGGAATACTGCCTCACTGTTCATTTACTTAAGTAGGGTATCCATCTCCCTCTGTGAAAAACTTGGGATGATTATTTTGACTTTAAATCCAGCAGCGCGCTTTGGAGATAATTTCCGTGTCTTTTCACAAAGGTCTGTCGACTGAACTAGAAAAAAGCAATTTAGACATTATTCATAGCACAGGTGATTGACAGAAATAAAATAAAGTAGTCTAGCACTGCAAGTTGACACTGAAAAACATTTGGCTGTTACTGAACTGGTTTTCTTTTTTGATGTTCCGTGGGGCTTAACTTGATTCATTCATGAGAAGGAAACGTATGCTAGATATGAGGCTACACTATGTAACATAACTGTTTAGAGTTAGCATGCTTGTCAACTGAGATAAGCTGCCTCATTATCATTGCAAATTCAATTTCATTAAAAAGTTGTTTCATAACTTTTAATGGCATGCTGTGCTCAAACTTATATTAAATGTATTTTGGGGAAATAAAAAACGTTTCTACTACAACAAAACATGGCTACAAATGCCATATTTTGACTGGACTTCGATGAAAAAGCGATTATCTAGTGCTTGGTACTGTCTCTCAAAGGTTTTATAAAAAAAACTAAACCTTTTCACGGACAAATCAATAGAGTCAGCGGTAGATTGTGAAGGTTTGGCCTGGTAGCATAGGGACTGCTCTTACACATTTTAAGATTATAACAATTTAAAGTACATACTCAGGATTTGTGAGCAGAAAGGGTAAGGTGTCGAGCTGACACTGCATGTCTGCTCGTTTTAAGTGGTACCTGGGGAAAGCTGAGATAGTGCTATGATATATCTTCATTGCTCCTGACACAAGGGAGCGAATTATGACACGGCCCTCAAGGCCCAACCATGATCTGTAAAAAAAAAAAAAAAAGAAAAACCTGCATGACTGTTTAATTTATTCAAACTTTGTATCCTAACCGATAATAGTACTTTCTAAACTTCAAATTCACATAAAGTGTGCGTTACTGTAACACACTTATTGGCAGCAGTCTATTGCCATGTGTTTTTTTTACTGTATATTCATATTTATAATAAATGGGATTAATTACAAATGTAAAATATATATATTTTTTTATTATATATGTTATTTTTTTAAAATTATTATTTGATGTCCAAATTGTATCATTGTTGTAACCAATATATTACAATCGAATCCAATACAATCCAGTGGTGAAATTTAAAAAAAGTTTCTAAATATTTCTGTGGGAGAGAATCTACTGCACCGCAGATTACTCATTTGCACTTAACACAACATAATTCTCCTAAACTCTCCTGAATCACACTTCATCATATACAAATTTAGCTCTTTCTGAAACACATCATGCAGTTCAATATCTCAATATAGCCCAGATGTGTCTCGATATTGAGGCTCTCTTAACGTTTAAGGTTTTGGCCACCTGCCCTGGCACAACAGCCCACTCATACTGCCTACTCATACTGACTCAGACCATTACTCTTCACACTGTTAATCGCTTTCACCTACTGCATTACAATTCCAAGACTTTTTTCGTGTGTGACTTATAAATAAGTAATGAGATTATAGAATTTTAGAGAAAACACAGAAAGTTCACCACATTAGTTAACATTGTTTAAGAGCACCATCATTTATATTGACGTGCCCTCATTGGGATATGAAGAACTTGTTTTTCCGTGCTTCACCGATTTACTGGCCTGCCATATTTAGACACAGGACATATGTTAAGCTGATCTGGAAAAAAAGAGAGGAACGGACAGGATTGAGTCCCACCGTTCCAGGATGAGGCTCAGCTGCTTTACGGATATAAAATAATCTGGAGAAGCAAAACCAATGCTATCAGCCTGGCTCCTGAAAACCCCCAGAGATGTCCCAACTATTAATTAAATTAGACGGCAACAGTTAGGCCTTCATCAGATATTTGGCTGCTGGTTGAGTTTTTTGTTTTTTTTTACGTTTTTTTCTTTCAAACATTGGTAACTTTGATTGGGGTCAGCCAACTCATCTTGGCTGGCGTCACAGAATAACGCCACTCCTTGGAATGTCCGTGCTTCAATAACATTTATAGGCTGTGTGGAGGCGTAAAGCGCCATATGTTCCGAGCTTCCTGCAAAGCTTCCTGGTAAAGGAGGAATAATTCAACATGTCACATCTGCTCATGGGCCATTCCAGCAGGATTTATCACTAATTCAAGTGGTTTCTAAACTATCAAACCATAGATGCTTTACAGTCCATTATAATCTTCTTACATGTTACATGTTGCATCAAAGGTGAATGTTCTTTTGTACAGGAAGTGTGCAGCATTGCTCTGTGATCGTTCTTAATAGGCAGGAGTCGTTTCAATGAACTCAGTAAGGAAGGAAGTCAGTAAGGAAGCCAGAAAGGAAGCTGGTAACCCAGGAAGGATAGCCGATCCTCATTCAAAGGCTATTCCAAAAAGTGAGATAATGAGTTCTCCCACCAGTCAAAAGTAGAAAAAACAGATCTAGAGGGTTTGACATTGAATCACTCAACTTCCTTCCAACTCACCCACCACACTCCTTTGGTACTGTCTCTCAGAGTGATCTTTAAACAATGCAAACTAACCGTCAGTTTACAAAAAAACTCAATAATAACCATAAAGCAATAGCGCATACGTAAGAACAACATCATCACCATGCCCAATATCACTTATACAAATCACAAACAGCTTTTTCCTTTTCTTATTAAGGTCCCCGGCTCCTGAGATATTAATTCCCCCTCAGTTAATTGAATGATTCAATTAATTCTGTTAGTCCCTAGCGGCAGTGCAATTTCACCAGACACTGTGGATACAAAATCCTTATTTACTCCTTGTTTTCTGTCCAGTTATCCCTCAGCTGCTCTTACTCCAGTTCACAGTCAGTAAGCTCCAAGAGATTAGCTGACTTATTCATCACAGAGGGAGCCTGTGTCGATAGCACAGCTTATCCACTGTGATTAATGTTGGGTTCCTAGAATTGCTGCAGAAAAACAAAACAAAGATTGGGCTTTCAAAGGGTCTCCTCCCGAGTCCTCCGTCCAGGGGATGTATTAAGTTGGTCTTTTTTTGTCTCATTGTTTAAAGTTTTTACAAACATGGTTTAAAAAAATAAAAATAAAAAAGATCATAAAAGAGATCACAGCAACATTTATATAGTCTATATAGTAATCCTCCATGCATTACTTGAAATAAGTATGACTGGGGTCAGTTTATGTTTTTCTTAGGCTTGTGAGCATGTGCATCACACCGTACTTATAACAAATGGGCATTAACATTTACTTTTTCATATGAAGGCCATGTCCACTCTGTTTACTGTACACGTCTGTGGGACTGAGTGTGCATGTGTATGTGTGTGTGTGTGCCTTTGTGAGCAATGCGTGCGTGTTGGCATGTCAGTGAGGTATATGTGGAATCTTCAGGCTCCGTTGGCTCAATGTTAGTTTTGGACACGGGCGATTCCCTGAGGCAGGAATATTCTACTCGGCCAAACGATGAGGTGCAGCTCCTGCGCTCTTTGTGAACCAGGGGAAGCACCCCGTTCAGGAGGTCAGCTCGGAGCTGTTGACACTGCTCCCCGGTTGCCTGTTATTCTGGGCAGAGCCTCATTATCACAGGGGGCTGCATGTGAGAGAGTGGGCTTCGTTAGGAAGCAGCTGTCAGTGACGAGAGGGCAAAGGAAAGGGAGAGTGCAGATCTAGCAGGGCAGTGCTCTCTGGTCCTTCAGCAGAGATGCTCAAGGGCTCGTTTGCATCAGCAAAACGCCACACTTTGTGTTGGCTGCATATTCGTGTATTGTGCCTCTTGCAATAAACTTCCATTCAAGTCAGTGTGTTAGTATCGCTCCAATTGTGCTGAATTAATGCACTTTTTTTATGTGTGAAAAGTCTATTTGTAGCTTTGTTAAATTCAGGTTGCCGTCAAAATGGATGAACAACAAGCACATTAAGATTGGCTGTAAAAGAAAAAAAATGGTTTGAAAAGTTACTAACACAAATAGATACTGTAGACCCCAGTTTTGTATTCTTGTCAAATAATAATTGCTTGGCAAATCCATCGTCTGTGTTATGTTTTGGAAACATCCTATCCACGAGCACTAAACGTAATTGAAAGATAATAAATCTCATGAGTTGAAAATAACAAAAAATAAAAGAATGTTAGTGAACCAAAATGGGGAGTAAAAAAGAAATAATTACTTAGACAGAAAGTAATTTTTCAAACATTATGCGAAACAGGATGAAATAGCGGAGGTCTGGGCTGTGTGTCAGATTTCATGTCTGTCACACTCGATCAGTGACCAGCGCTAATGAGGTACTTCATGGTGCCGGCAACTGAGGTCGGAAAACTGCTGTTCTGGTGCACAGTAGAATCCCGGGAATTCAAAATATCTGGCATCTGCTGAAAGACAGAGCAACCCTCTGTGCCACAGTGGTCATTAAGTTATGGGATTTGCAGTGATATGATACTCTGTTGAGAAAAAGTTTCCACACTGATGAAAACATTTGGACCGACTTGGACAATTTTAGCACAGCGGATGCAGCACAATTGGAAAGCACGCATCAGACTAAGCTCCTAATGAAGAAGCTGCAACATCATGTTATGGACAGTGTCACAGTGTATATATATCATATTTATAACACACTCAATGGCAATATAAACAGAGAACATTGTTTACCTTGCACCGTTGTTTCTGCACTATAGTGTCAAAATAGTTTTTGGGTGATTTGCAGAACTTCATGCACCACATTTAACTGTATATTTGTAGGTTTTTGTCATCTTTCCATACCTCAGACTCTTCCTAGGTTTAAACCAACGTCCTTGCTTGATTACATGAAAAATGAGAAACTCTCAATGGTGGATACAAGCTGGTTACGGACACATTCAAACATTTGTCTTGGTGCAATACACAGTGGAGTGAAGAAAGACTGAACTGCGGCACAATCGATAAGAATCTTTAATAGCAATTTCCCGGCTTCCTGATGCTATTGATTTGAGACTAAAAACATTTCACTTTGATCATTATGATCCCCTGCTTGAAGCCCACTTCCTGGGGGCTTCTCCTGGTGAGCGGCGGGCAACAAATGCTGTTCAAATGGTATTATTGTGATGGCAAGTGCGTTGACAGGGCCTGCCCACAACAAAGACCAACACTATTCAATCATATTTCAAGATGGAAAAACAGAAACACGAACAAAAATGTATTGCGTTAATAGCATGGCTTATGTTCCTACGTTTGTAAATACAAAAATATAAATGAAAGTAGCAGCATCGACAGTGATAATTGTGTACACACGTACAACCTTCAGACTGATCATAATGTCAGATGTGGATGCAGGCTACAGCCACACCTGACCGCAAGCTAAGATAACTTTCCTAGGTACATCATATCTCTTATTGCCGGGTAACCAACGCAGTCGAATGAAGATAAATACAACACACTAGCTCTGGAGACTAATTAGTCTCAAACTTTTCAAAGCGTTGTTGTTTGACACACAACAAGCCAGTGACCCAAGGTCTCATTTAATGTTTGTAAGTACCTATCAATATTCCTCAGGCTAGTTAGATGCTCTGAGGGGCACAGGGGGCTGGCGCTGATAGATGAGAAACACTCGAGACGCAGCGGGTCGTTTGAACTCTCATACAATAGTCATATACTGGAGGGCTCCTTTCCCCCAATGTGCCAAACTCCTCTCCTTTTGGGGCTGAATATGCATCCTTTAAATAATATATTATGTTTAATACAAAATAAAAAAGAAATCAATGGCTGATGGTCAGGGGAGAGATGAGCGTGCCTTATTAACGTTAGATCTTTATCACAACAGGACCTCCAGAGCGGATGCTGAGCGCGCTGGTAACGGACACTTTCTCCAGACGAGCGTATTTATCATTCTATCATTGTCCGTGGGCGGCCCCAAAGCTGACCATGCCAACACAGCCCAAAAGCAGCCAATGTACCCTGTGTATCCATTATGTCATGCAGTATTCATAGGCTCTCTTGAGAGGCAGAGAAAGAGAGAGAAAGTTTGTCTCTCAAGGGAAATGGGTATATTTCCATTGCAAAGAAAAGTATTGAGGAAAATAACGCAAACGTTTGAAAAGGTGATATGCACGGGTTGACCTTCCAAATGTCCCCTGTTCTGAATGTTTGGAATGACTGGGGGAAAAGGCGGCACACTCAAGGTGCGTGCAGCAAAACCCAACCAATATTCCTTCAAGAAATGCCCTGGATATTGAAAGCATCCACCACAGTTGACAACAATGCTACCATGAATGACATAAATAAATACAGAGCAATGTCACATTTACCATCTGCATTTGCATTTATATTACTTAATTGGAATATTGGTTGTTTGAATTGCATTATTCTTTGTAGATACAACACCACAAAATTGCATATTATGAATTTAATGTGCCATGTAATCAAAGGTTTGTTTGTGAGCCGCGGTGGTAGACGTCGACATTAAATCAAGCCTACGTTGGAAGGCTTCTTTGAGCCTTTCCAAAAATGTCATTTGAATTTGCGTGGGGTAGACATTTGCGGAAAGAAAAAGGCTTAAAGGACTGATGGTTTTCATAATAATGCCGCCATAGTGCCCTACATACGACAGGGTGCAGCATGTGAAAAAAAAACAGACATGGACTTGACACTTGTAATCAAATCAGATGTTGGCGTCCGTTAAGCATCGATGTAATCATACATTTAACACTGGTTAGCCCATGTCGTCAATGCCAAACGATATGATGCGTGACAAGACCCAACAAAAAAAAACAAGCGGAGGGGAACAACGTGATGAATTGTCAAAATGTGTTCAGTCTTGGAAATAGATTTAGAATCGGCACCCTTCAGCCACATTCGACCCGCTCCATTGCATTGTCAGTTGTCAGGCCTGATGTGAAATAATGGTGAATGTGGAAGGCTTAATGGACGGAAGGTGGTGACTCATGAGGTTTGTACGCAGGCAGAGGGACGCCAGGGCACCTCTCGCCAAGATGGATCACAAAAGCTGTTTGTGGTTACTGCATGGGCAGCTTAAACAGACCAAGGCACAAGTGCTGTTATGGCAAAGATTGCTCACTGATGTATGTGGGGTACATACACTACTTTGTAACGCTCTGTTTAGGTGCCTCAAGCCAAAATGTTTTCAGATTTTGAAAGAAATACAATTCCGAAAATGAAAACAATTACAGAATGCATGTACAGAAAATAAAATGTAATTTTGAGTGTTCAAGTTGCTGACTCGCATCAAGGACACATAACCTTTTCTCTACCTGGAATGTGGAAATAGTGTATTGATCTCCATTACCATCCTTCAGGAAACTCTATTAACACTAGACACCTTGACTATCGTAACAAAAGCCAAAAGTAAATAAAGAATTTGACCAATCCCCAAACTACTGCATTTATTAACACTTAACACAGACAGACAGACAGACAGACAGACAGACAGACAGACAGACAGAGGCAGGGAGTCAAGAAGATAGACATTACAGTCATTCTGTGTCTTGCCCATTCAAACAGCAAACAAGCAGACTAAAGTGAAAATATAAAGTAAAAAAGAAAAAACTAATACATTTTGCATGCAGTAAGAGGCAATGGTAAGGCACATTTGTTTTTCATTCATATTTCCAAAGCATAGACAAGTCAAAGTGATTTGCATGAGGTAAAAAGGCACACATTCAAGAAGGACTTGAGTCTCCTTTACTGCCGGTACACCTCGAAGGAGTGCAGTTGGACAAGTCCATTACAGAGGGTTCTCCATGTAGTGTCATATAAAGGGTTTAAGACATTTTCCAGGATCTGTCATGTTTTGCATTGGCTCTTATAATACACGTATTAATGTGCTTTACTCTGGTTCATCATGTAGTGCTCAACGAAGATAAGAAGACGCCTTAGCTATCGGCCCACACATTACACACCCAAAATCTGGTCTTCCATGGCCTAATTAGAAGTAATGAGATGCAAATTTTAATGCTAATACCGTATGCATGAGAACAGAACTTTATGACGGAAAAATAATACATAAAACATCTAGCTGGCAGTAAATATTAAGCAACATGGTGATGAGAAAGGACGGGACAGAGGGGAAACTCGATGATTAATAGTGGTCTTATATAAGCGACAATGTGCCTGAAGGGTGGAGTGTTTGCGGCGCTGTTCACTCGCTCACGGGGAGAATGACGGAGGATTTTGTTAGCTCTGGACTAATGCATGTAGACGACGGAGTATTAGGTTGCCTTTCATCACAGAAACCAGCATCCCTCCGAAAAAAGATGTGCGGTGAGATAGTTCAATGCTTTGGGACCGGAGCCGCCACGCTAATGATAGAATCAGTAGCTATATATATACCTGCAGATACGGGCCGTGACTGTGAGGATGATATCACTCTGTCACTCAACAACCACCTTAGCCCATGTGACATTTCAGTAGCGCTAATATTCACTGTGGGGACGTTAAGCCCAGAGATATGTCCTTGGAAATGGAGCAGCTTAGTACGGCAGTGTGGAAATTGGCTGTGATATCTCCCGCCGCGAGTGTCTGATTCCCAGCAGTCTGTATTGAGAATTGATCTCTAGGGGGTATTCCTCAAAGCGAGATTAATGTGTTAACCAGCTAACCGGTTTTCCCTGGCATGCTTTCCGTACACAATCATCTCCTGATTTACTCACCTGTTGCCATATCACGATCAGTGACACTTTTTTATTTTGCCTCAACCAATTTAAATTACTGTGAAGTGAGTGACAAAAAAAGCTAAGGTTATTATTTAGCAGTAAGTAAGTAAGTAAGTAAGTCAGTAAGTAAATGTAAATGTAAAAGTACTTCTGGATGTGGTAGATGCTTATCTTAACTTTGCCCAATTACCTTTTGTCATAATTATAAGCAGTATATTTGGGTTTACCAATATGTTGGTACTCATTATCCTGTCTTTGAAAAAAGAAAAAAAAGATGCCTAAAAAGCACAAACAGCCGCCAAAAAAATAGGTCAGCCCAACCTTTGTTCATTCTGAGGTAGGTTTAGGTAAACAAGTGTTAAATACAAAGACTGCCTTCTATCAACTATTGCACAAAAAAACATGTTTTCATAATAATGTTAACCTTTGTAACAGATACATGTATTAATTAATACATACTTACTACTACTTCCGTGGAGTATTTTATATCAGAAAATATATTGTATTGATAGAACAACCGATAGCATGAATAGGTGTTGCAGCTGTCAGTATGTTATGAAACATTACACCTATTGGAGCACAAATGGCATTTCTTGAACAGTATCTCTGTAAAAATTCAAGGGTTGCAAGGGGCAAAAGTTTCAAAACAGACCTCTAAGAGTACTTATAGAGTGCAAAACAGGTGTTCACTTTCATGGGATTAAATGAGCCATCCGGGGGGAAAAAAATAAACCAATAAATGTTTCTGCATTCTCAGAGTTTGATTTTAAATACCCCGTTAGGTGTCACATCACAGAATTGTCAATAAGCTATCCAAACCCCAAAAGACTAGAAATAAATGAAAGGTATGACACAAATCCGTTTTGGCACAACTCCTATCTAAGTGATGCAGTAGAACGTAGAATGACATCTTTGCTATTGGAAATGTACAAAGCCATTGGACAAAGCACTTTCCCCACAAAGCCAGTGCGTGGGGTAGAACATGGTCTCTATTTTCCCTCACATCATTTCCCTGGGTAACTGAAGTCTTTGGCACTTGATCTTAACTCCGGCGAGAGGATTTGAATTGAAGTGACTAATGTAAAACAAGGCCAACTGTCACATGTAAGCCAGTCACTGGTGGTGCACTTTACACCCTCCGTTTCCAAGGAATAATGATCCATAGCCATCCAACTTAAGCCTAGTCTAGTGCTTACATATGGAAAAGGTGTCAGTTGCAGAACAGGAAATTATACAGTCCACTAGTTCCCTGTCTAGCGCGCCATCTCAGCGTGGCGTTCCGCTCCCTGAAGGAAAGATGACATGTTTATGAGTTATTCCCCTGACGCAGGCCCACACACAGGAATAGATACTGCAGCATGTTTGGAGTGTGTGTTTTTTTTTCTCTCTTCAAGTGAATGGCTCACTGTATGAAAATCTGCAGTGAATATAAACAAATAAATTGATTTGAACTTCTGTACTCATTCACTTAAATGTTTTTGTGCCATGCAGATGTGCTACTTGCAAATGAATAGGGTGGTATGTAACAGGCTGGAAACAGCATTTGTTATGTATCCTTTGTAGCACATATTCACATAACTTTCTGAATGCCTAGCGAGTTAACAAAGACGACGGTGTCACTGAGTAATGTAAAAAGTCTTTGAGTGTCAGGGTCTCGACTGCATGTATCAGCATCACACTGTAGTTCTTTCATGAGACACTTTTTATTTGCCGGTCAACTGACTCCCTGGTAATAACATACAAAGGTCGATTGCCCTACGCACACATATCCGAATGCAGAGCGACGACATATACTGAACAAGGGTATAGAATTTAGGGGAATGGCGTTGAATAATGTAAGGCGCTTATGTAAGATGAAGATGAAACGCCTTTGTAGGTCCTCCAAGGTAGCACAGCGTCTTCGCTGTAACCTTGTGTGCGACTTGTTGCAAAGGGCCAATGTTCAAACCAATTCGCCAACAAGCAACGCGGTGGCTAACATGAATGGCGCCGGCTCTTACAGGAAAGAAGTCACCTGTAATGATTTGCCCCTCCAGTAGCGTGGAGATACTGCTACAGTGTTCCTCTATTTGTCACTGTCAGCCTCCAGACTGGGGATATGAGAAGGTTGCTGAGCAAAAAAAGAAAAGGAAAAAACGGAGAGGAAAACGCTGAAGTATGTGATTAAGAATAATGACTTAAAAATTGCATAAAACCTTCTCCCAAATCACATATCAACTCCACGCCTGGCATTATCCCTGAAGCAGCTCATCAGTCCTGGAACAAGTCCCCGTTGCTCTCTCATGTTCTCTCTCTCACTCCTCTCTGTTTTCCCCTTTCCTTTCTCTGTCACTCTCTTCCATTTCACTCTCAACCTCTATCTATGCTTTTTCTTCCTCCATCACTCCCAAATCTGGATCTCTTTACCTCTCTGTCTGTCTTTATATTTCTGCCCCCTTTTCTCATTCTGTTTCTTTCTTTCTTTCTTTCTTTCTTTCTTTCTTTCTTTCTTTCTTTCTTTCTTTCTTTCTTTCTTTCTTTCTTTCTTTCTTTCTTTCTTTCTTTCTTTTTTTCTCTCTCAAACAATTCTTTATCTTCCTCAACTCTGCTGTCTTCTTCCTGGTCTTGAGGGGTGTCTACGGCGGTGTGAACGAGAGCTGTCAAGTTTCATATCAACACGTTGACCTTCCGTCCCTCACTGATGTTCCGGGGGACTGACAAACACAGGCGTCCGTGCCGTTATCTTCCCAGCCTCTGTTTGGAGAGGACTTTCTATGGAAAAAGAGGAAAAACATCTAATGCATAGCAAGTGGAGGGCTTTAATTTGTGTTTGTTCGGTGCCATCGCTGTCTTGCTACAGTACACATGAACCAAGGATGCAGCAGAGATGACATTGGGATTTCTTATACATGCTGTCGAGTCTATATGGACTTGATGGCTTGGTATTCATTCTGCACTGGCTAGTCAGGCGTCATACTTCCAATATTAGACAAGTAAATATTCAAAACATTACATAATAAAACCATAATGGAGAGAAAACTGCCCAGAGCAGATACACGCGTTTTAGATCCTTCTAAAGGTTACAAAGTGCAAGGGTTAGGTAAGCATGTCTCATGGTCAATGAATGCATTTTTTAAGTTTCAAATAGAATTGCACTAAGTAGGTTATTCTCTCGTCATACAGAAAAATCACCTTTTTTCCCAAACCAGCCATTCATTCAGAATGCAAAATGATTTGCACCTGTAACAAAAAGATTGAAGGAGTGAGGTACAGAGTGAGTGAGTGAGTGAGTGAGCGAGCGAGTGAGTGAGCGAGCGAGTGAGCGAGTCAGCGAGTGAGCTCATCCCTGTCTTTCCTGGGTGCCAAGAGGGCAAGACACCCTTATAGGATTTAAAAGACCAATTAATTTGTCCGAGAATTTGGCTTGTCTCCCCGTGCACGCGCTGCGACCTGACGCACCAGGCAGCCGGAGGAGAAAGGCCATCTTTGGTACGCGGGCTCCCCTCGTCTGCTGCCTGGGAAAGAAGAGCTCCGGCGTCCGTGCGTCGCTCTAATGACACCGCTAAAGGCAGCGCGCCAGAGACGGGGGCCACCGGCCTGCTGGTGGAAAGGGTCCAACGTTTTAATTAAACCTCTGTCACTCCCTGTCTCCAGCACCGATCAACGTCTCGTTACGTGCCGCGGCGTACGGTGGAGTGACACTTGAGTGATGGGGATGTTAGTTAGCATTTGAACGGTGCCGTGGGCCCGCGGACCGGGCTGGGGTGGGTGCACGAGAGGGGGTGGGTGCACGGGTGTTAACGCGCGTAGTGGTGAAATGATGGAGTCAGATCTGGAGTTTGTCTCGTCACCCGTGTGGCGGAAGGCAGAGCGGAAGGGGGGGGGGACTGGTGTCATCAGGCTCTCAGCTGTTGTACGTCTCTGCCTCATTGCAGACAAACCACCCCCCCCCCCCACCCCCAACCTCCCTCCCTCTTTGTCTCTCTCCCTCCCTCTGCCAAACTTGTCAGCCAGGAGGGATGTCACACGTTTTCGGAGAGTGTGCAAGAAAAGGACATAATATATGTCAACTTCATCTTCTTCCTCACTTGCCTTCACTCCACACTGTGTCCCCTCAACAGCTCTTTCGAAGCCCTCTCCCATTCATCCATCACACGTTTTTTTCAGTCCTCTTTTTTTCTTTTTTTTTTTTTACCGCGGGGTTTTCACACCCCGAGAAATGACAAAAACCCTCCTCGTGTTCGTGTTTGTCCTGCAGTGGCACTGGCCGTCTCGCCGAAGTGGACCAACTGTCCATGTGTGATGTGTGAGGCGTGTCTCTTTCCCCTATTGTTCCTTAAAGAAGGAAATATGCTTCTTTGTTCATAACGTTTCATTTGGATCTTTAGACACGCGGCATTTGCATTGTATAATTGCCTACAGTATAATTGTGGTGTTCTATTTTGTGTACATTACACTATACTACAGAATGCATTTTAATCTAATTTGTAGATTCCAATGTTCCATCTCAACTTAAAAGTTGATCAAAGTAAACCTATGAATGTTTTTTTTAACAATGGTGAACACAGAACATAATAGAAGGCAAAAGCTGGGTTTTTCTTTTTTGCCTTATTGTGTAAATCTTGCCTCCACAGGAATTCTTCACCTGTTGACTTCCATCTACATTTGACAATCCCTGGCAGACGCACATTCCTAAATGTTGAATAGTTATTAATGCAGTACACTTACTAGAAAATATCGACTCCGAAAAAGTATTTTAAAGTCTCAGTAATCCTGAAAAAGCTGTCAAAATGGAAAATTATCTCTTTCTGCACATCGTTTCGAGGCCGTTTATTTTCGTGCCTATTCTCGCTCCTTGAGATTAAGCTCCTTTGAAACGAACCTACTTTTTAGGGATTGAACCTTTATTTGTCTTTTGAAATTCAAGTAGGTAGCCAGAGAGACAATAGAACAAGTAGAGAGGGAGGGGGGGAGAGAAACATGATTGTTAGTGATGGATAGAGGGCTTGCCGTTACAAAGCTCGGCTACTCCTGATCACTTTTCATCATTGTGAAGTAGATACAGTGGTATGTTACTCTGTTCACACATAGGACATTTACTATATAGAATCATCGAGCGATAGAATGCCTCTGATTCAAACCATGCCAAACGGACATACACTAGTTTGTGATAAAGAAATGTTATATTGACGTGCATGAATACAAGATGGAAAAGCGGCATTTGAAGGGCTTAGTGTCAATCACCACATACAGAGGCAGAGTTTTTTTTTCTTTCAAAATGGTCAAATGAACACATCATTGACGAACAAAGAAACTGCAAATCAATCAAGCGATGGTACAGCATGTTAAAGGGACGGTTTCCTCTGCTAGTACATGAACGAGATTGAAAAAGTCAGGGTTTGAGTTGGTGTGTGAGTGTCTTTCCCTGTGTGTGTAATGGCGGAAAGAGAGGGCGGTCTTTGGAAAAAAAACACTGTATGGAGGATAAGTCTCTTAGAGACACGCGTCGAGTCTGTCCAGTTGCAAAGGCAAACGCCACCGCTTGAATAATTGACATGAAATATATATGTTTTCACCTTGACATGCAGCAAGAAAAGTAGTTTTGCAAGGTTTACCACATTTTCCTAATGTGTTCATTCAAAATTAAAAATTTGAAAGGGCCCCGCTATACAGTATACACCCACATCCAACGCACGTAGACACACACACTCACACACACTGGATCAGAAGAAAACCTTTTCCTTACTAACAACAAACTTCACAAAATATTGCTTCAGTTACTTAGGAGGTAGGAGGCCCAGACGCGAGTATGTATCATATATGAAGGTAGGAGTGTTTTTCCTTGAAGTATTTGATTTGTTTAATAGATAGTATGACAGTGTTAATAGCCAGGTAGGAAAAAAGGAATGGTACCCGGCAGATGTTATCTATTTCTCTGGGGAGGAGGCATTGTAACCACTGACTTAGTCTCTAGGGGGCTGGATTGTGGGGGACAGCCAGGAAATCGTGGAACTACTGTCAGATGAACAATACCCTCTGTGTCCCGCTATCAGTACCCCTCTATCAATCAATCTGTTAATCCACCGATGGTGGCCTCTCTGTCTCTATCTGTTTCTCTCTCTCTCTCTCTCTCTCTCTCTCTCTCTCTCTCTCTCTCTCTCGTTCTCTCTCTCTCACTCTCTCAAGCTTTCTGTCACACAAACATGGCATTTACTTTATTTATCCCTAGGGAAATTGTAACATCTTAATTTGGACATCAAAAAATATTAAAACAAACGGGAAATAAAATAAACAGATACACACAAAAAAGTTAAGATAATATAAAATGGAGGATATTATAGTACACATACAGACATACAAAGATAATTGTATATTTGTAGAAATAATTCAGACAAATCAAGACATAATACAGTATTAGAATAGAATTGTGTGTGCGTGCGTGTCTTGATTGTTTCTGTGCATGTGTATGTTGCCCACACTGTTTGTGTTGCTGTTTTAATTCGGCTCCCAACGTTCTGTATATTTTTTTCTGTACTCTTGGGTCTGCCTGGGGAGCATGGACTCCCGGCCTGTTCGCACATGAGCAGTCCGGTAAAATTAGCTGATGATTGATCCCACTCTAGTGGGAACATTTCTATTTTTTTGCTCTCGCCTTACTCTAAATAGATATTGTGTTTTAATAGGAGCGCAACGATTTGACTTTGTAATCCCCATTCAACACTTGCAGACAAGAAAGAAAAAGTCAAGTGCTGTATTTGTCTGGATGCCATGCTTATCTCACCATGTCCCTACAGGCTTGGCTTGTCAGCGTGTGTAGCTTAAAGCAACCCTGGCTCTTTCTCTGAAGTTAGAGTGCACTATCTCTGTGCTTGGCCAAACGGGGAGAGAGGCTTCTTTTTAATCCAACTAAAACATGGGTTGCTTTTCAGTTTCGGAAAGTCAGAACGCATAGGTCCAAATGTATCTGAGATCATATTGTACTGTGTCATTAATGTAATTTTGTAAAGTGGAAATATTCATGTAAATGTGTTGCATTTACTGTCATTGTTATCAATAACTGAGAAGAGTGTGACTTTTATCTTTTTCCCAAAGCATGTTTTGTCCAAATGTCATTGCAACAATTCCCTTCGTATTTCCGGTTTTTCACGCTCATTTCAGAAGAAGAATGTTTTTTACTGTTTTTTTCTTACACTTCACTTATTCCCTGTAAAAGCAAATAGCCTAGTGAAATCTTTTAATTGCAGCAGTTCAGGCACATCATCAACAATAGCCTGCCAAGCCAGAAAGCAGTTAATGTTGTGTAGTATAGCACATATAAAAGTAATAAATAAATAAATAAAATATTTAAATAAAAAATGTAATTACGTGTACGTAATATAATTTTACTGAAAGTTAAAACATCAGCGAGTAGGTTTTTTTGCTCTTTTCTAAATCATGACCAATTAAACAGCCAATGAAAAAAAACATTGTTGCACCTCTACATGCGTGAGTGGGGTGGTCTGTTGTTGCTTATTAGAGTGAATTATCTCTGATAATCATTGTAATGGGGGTTCAGCTTCTGGTAGCCGGCATCCTGCTGGGCACTAATGCCTAATTACACTGGAGCTTGTCTTGTTGAAACCGTTGTCCTGCCCCCCAATCCCCCCCCCCCCCCCCCCACCCCCCTCTCTCTCTCTCTCCCTCCCTCACTCTCTCTCTCTCCTAATCATGCAGCAGCCCATCATGTACTCATCACGTCCAATCACTAATGACGAGCAGCACCTCAAAGAGATCACAGAGGATCTGATCAAAAAGCCCGCTGTTGTGTGAGGACCTGCAGTGTTCCGGATGGACACGATTTTCACCCTCAAGATGACCTGGATATGGCACTAAATACTGACCCTAGTGTCTGTGTGTGTGTGTGTGTGTGTGTGTGTGTGTGTGTGTGTGTGTGGGTGTGTGTGTGTGTGTGTGTGTGTGTGTGTGTGTGTGTGTGTGTGTGTGTGTGGGTGGGTGTGTGTGTGTGTGTGTGTGTGTGTGTGTGTGTGTGTGTGTGTGTGCGTGAAACACATTTAGTGTGGTGAAAATCCTATTCATGATGATATAAATATATTATATTATTAGAGTATATTATCGCAATACTATTCAGTGCATGTGTGTTTAACAATGCATCTTTTATTTGTTGGTAAAAAAATATATATTGTTGTTAATTGATTGTCTAGAGTAATCAATAGTGCATGCCAGAAACTTTTTTTTGTCCAGTAGAGATATTTTTATTTCACCTGCCATGCCACTGGTTTTCAGAAGAATAAATTGAGTGTAAATCCGCCTCCAAGGTTGGTCATTACCGAGCAAGGTAGAGTGATTTCATGGCAGAAGATTGGAAAATGGCCCTTTGTAGCAACTTCATTTACATAGAGAACTGCTGATGGTTCACAATAACAAATGTGCCATAGTCGTCAGAGAGCAGTGCTGCTCGTGGTCTTCCTCTGACACTTGATAGTAGTGCATGTACAATTATGCATAATGCACTAATGGCGCTTTCTCATAACTGTCAGTGAGCCGCAGGTAAAGTGTTTCCTTTGCAGACAACTTGATGCTAGGTCTTCTGCCAGGACGCTTGATTTTGCTGACGCTGTACCCTTGACAACAAAATAGCATTGTATCAGCTGAACGTCAGCGCAGCCACCCTTGCAAAGTTATTGGGGGAAAAAAGTTTTAAATTGCGTCTTGAGGGTGGATTTCAAAGTTGCTTGTATCTGTGCGATACAAAAGAAAGATATTGTGTTTGTGAAACTACACTTTTTTCCCCTTCTGTGAACAGTTGTTTTACTGTAAATGATTCATAAAACAACATGCATCTTCTGGATATAAAATAATTTTATTACATTCATTGATTGTTTTAATTTACAGTCAGACAAGAAGCCTCTGTTTGAATTAGGGACAGTATGGAAAACGTGTTTCCCTGACCTGTGGGGAAGGGCGGACATCAACACAACATTAAAGTATTTATGCAGATATATATTTAATTGTGGCTGGTCCGAATGGATTAGAGTGGGACCCACAAATGAGGCGATGAAACCATTACAACAAGCTCATGAAAAATGTACCATGTGTTTTTGCTTAAGTCTGTTAACTATGGCAGAAGATAATTTGTGAAATCAATAACTCTGGTTTAAATTTCCAAATTGTTTGGAATTGAAACATAGCAGGAGCACAAACATTTTGTAAAACTTAACAATCCTTAATTCGCTCTGTACTGTACACCTAATTTTTAAGCATTTCGTTTTTTTTTTTGCCTGATTTTGTCTAATTTGCTCAACAAAGAGTCATTCTTTTTTTATTTAGTCAATATCTCTGGCCTTAAAAAAAAGATTAACTGCCTTCGCATTTTCTTGGATATGCAACGTTGATTGTCACCAAAGTATTGAGGTAAAGATTCCTGGTTGTCATGAATTCCGCTGCAACGAACACCCAGGTATAAGCCATACTCATGGGAAAAGGCACGTTGTTCCAATGTGAGGAACGCACGGAATTGTATGCAGAAGCACAGGACAAATTCTCAGCTCACAATGTTACGTTGTGACGTTGTAACACGTTACGTTATGTTATTTTCTTTTTCCAAAGCGTTTGCCGCACAACCAGTGAGAAAAGTGTGAGAGATACTATTATAAAAGCACAGAGTATGATAGAGCTTGATAAAGAGACTCAGTAAAGAAAGAAAATGAAACTGTGATTTATTTATTCTCTCAACCTCTATGAGGCAATCTTATGGAAACTCTCCGACTAATTTTGCGGGTGTGATGTTTCTCAGTACTTTTTTTCTACTCAGCTGTTCCCAGGTCAAAGAATGCCGGTGAAAGATGTATTCTTCTCCATTAATCACTAGGTACTTGGATGGAATAAGTACTGTATGTCACACTGCTTGCACTTCACACAAAAAAACACATAATAACCAATACCAAACCATTGTGTGGCGCGAGAGCTACAACTCCAGGCTAGTTGGACTTCGTTTCAGAATTTCCAAAGCACCTCGACTCTTTGAATTCAACATTGCCTTTAGTTTCTCCGACCCCGACTCCAAAGGCTCAGCCCGTGTCGGCCGCTCACTCTTTGTCCTCTCCCCTCGGCTCGTCTCGGCCTAATATGTTTCGCTCGTCCGGTACCATCGCTCAGACTTCTGCCACGCATCACACGTCGTCAGCTCACTCCCGATGACATCCCACTGTTCTGACCATTGATTGACAGGTCAAGCAGCGAGCACAAGCAGGAAATCGATAGTGGTGGACCACTAGACGATACAGGGGGAGTCTTCAAGGAGCTGGCCCGCTGGACTCTCTGCCAATCACCGAGCAGAAAATGTAAGGCCAGCCAGCCATGAACAAAAGCTATCTACAGGCAGAGACACCAGCTTGGATATGAATTGGATTTGTGTTTGGAAAACTTTCGGGGACGAGAGCAATAGAGAGATAGCATGAGGGGGAACGAAAGATAGAGAGAGGGAGGGAGGGAGGGAGGGAAAGGGAGAGAGAGAGAGAGAGAGAGAGAGAGAGAGAGAGAGAGAGAGAGAGAGAGAGAGAGAGAGAGAGAGAGAGAGAGAGAGAGAGAGAGAGAGAGAGAGAGAGAGAGAGAGAGAGAGAGAGAGAGAGAGAGAGAGAGAGAGAGAGAGAGAGAGAGAGCGAGCGAGAGCGAGAGAGAGAGAGAGTTTTAGGAAAATGTATTTGCATTACTTACTGTGTGCTCATCATAGGCTAAAGCTCCACTGGGATCCTGGACCTTTGGGATTAGGCATTACCAAGTGGAGGCTCTTTATCCTAATGTGCAGTTGGACCAGGTCTGGGCGAACAGTATGAACATGACAGAGCAAGCTTATTAGCATCCATTCAGCCATTTCCAACTGGCAAAACACGTACACACAGTCTGGGAGATGGAAGAAACACTTCACAAACACATACACGCACACATAGACACAAACACAGAAACACATTAACACACACCTATATAATATTCCCCCTCTAACCTCTTTAAAATGGAGCCTCGGGGGCCCTTCAGGCTTAGTAGAGTCAGGCTTTGTCGTCCTGGCTGATGCTTTGCCCATATCTCCTGGACACACTTTAGAACACTGCTGTTGGGAGCGCTGGCATATCTCCAAAACAAACACTCAACTGACAATAGTAATAAAAAAGAAATATATATGTATATATACATATATATATATATATACATATTTATTTTTTATATTGCCGCACATGTGCAAAAATAAAGCTGAAAATAGTGATCGTAAAAATATATTGTAACATAAAATAAAAAGGGGAATTTACCACCAACAATATTGTGTGCCTGCCTCCTTGTCAGAGAGACTGCAGTGCTGGAACGTAGGATCTGCAGGGGTTCCACTTGATGTTTTTCCTGACAGCATCCACTTTTCCAACACACGATTTGTAAGGGTCCAAGATCACAACGCCCTTCTGGGAGACAGATGTAGGCGGAGCTCTGTAACCGAGCGTTCTACTATCCTTACCGTTTCCAATAATAAAACAATAATAATAATACATTTGATTCATAGGTGCCTTCGTAGACACCTGAAGTTACCGGACATGGCATAGAATATAGAAACAATATATACAAATATCTACAAAAATAGTACAATATAACGTTTGAAAGGCAATCAACACAAGACAGACACAAGGGTTTTGAGGCTACTCCCAACCCTGCCTCCTAGTCATTGACCTTCAAGCCCATCGATGTATCTCACAAGTCAGGTATGAGGCTTAATGAGTTTGATCAAGGATAGAGGAATTGAGTTAGTGTTATTGAAACACTCTACAAGACATTTCCAAGAAAGCACATAGAATCCACACAATACACACACAGAGAAGTGTCTTCGGTCCAACTATTGTAGGTATTTAAACCCCCACAGCAACAGCGCCCTTAAGATAGGGATACTTGTGTTCCCCTCCATTGATTTGCTGTCTGGCAGTGGACTTAAACATCACTGATAAAGAATGATTGGACAATGTTTATGGTCACATCAGTGCATTCCAATAGCCTGTACAACAGACAGCATAGAACGTGTGTTCCTTCAAGCAGCTTCACTTGCCTTCCGTATAACAGGCATGGCGACCTTGCTGGCAGGCTCTGGCGGTTGGGGAAACATTTGAACGTTTTTCAACTGCTGCCACCTTGAGCCCCTGCCATGAACCTGCCTTTCACGTTGCCGTTGACAAAAACACAACGGCACGCATTTCCATGGTTACCGCGAGAATTAAAACCGCATCAAACCTTCCCCATCCACCCCACCCCCCACCCACACAAAAGGAAGAATAGCAGAGGAGAACAGTGACAGCAGGCGATGGATAACGTGTTCTCTCGAACGCCCCTCAGAAATGCGCCCTGTCACACACACACACACACACGCACACACACCTACACACACACACACACACACACACACACACGTCGTCTCCTAAACACACACACACACACACACACGCGCGAACACACAAACACACGTAGCACCTACACACAAACAAACACTCAGACATACCACGCACCGCCACCATCGCCGTCACCCCTATTGTCAAACCCCCCCACCCCCCCCTCCCTCCCTCCAAAGCAAAACAATACAAATCCACACAGGATAAATTGCAGTGTTACTGACAATGGCTTTGTCACCGTCCACTCATGCTCCATGGCTGAACGTGGTACACCGTGTTCCCCGCTCTCACCTCCCTTTCAGATGGTATGTTTGTGAAATGGAATGGAATGAAATGGAACGGTGTCCGTGTCTTATTTTCACCCCTCTCTCTCTCACTCACAAGCTCTCTCTCCCTCTCTCTCTCTCTCCCTCTCTCTCTCTCTCTCTCTCTCCCTCTCTCTCTCTCTCTCTCTCTCTCTCTCTCTCTCTCTCTCTCTCTCTCTCTCTCTCTCTCTCTCTCTCTCTCTCTCTCTCTCTCTCTCTCTCTCTCTCTCTCTCTCTCCCCCTCTCTCCCTCTCCCTCTCTCTCTATCTCTCTTTTTCTCTTGTTCCCTCTCACTCTTGCTGCATCTCGGTCTCTTCCTCCCTCACACACTCGCTATGTCCCTGCAGATGTAATGATAAAAATGCCCAGGATATGAAATGGTCTCTTCTCGCTCCCCTCTTCCACCCAGAGCAGTCCGTGGCAGAGTGATACTGTAATAACACCTGCTGGATGGGCAAATTACCCCTCGCTTTGGTGCAGATGGGTGTGACTTGGACGCGGGTGCCGGTGCTGACGCCGGGGAGGGGCAAAATGCTCAATTCAAGGGGAAACCTGCAGGCAATCCTCAATTTTGCAGGGCTGCTCAGCTGGCCTGCATTTATTGTATTTCAATCAAATGTGATTGTGGACCGCGATCCCTCCTCCACTCGAACCCATCTGGAAGAGCTGTTGTCTTGTTTCATTCTGGTCCCAGGTGCTGCCTGCACTTATAGAGCCAGAGGTTGGTTCTTTTCTGTGGCATCACTTGGTGACACAAACAGGGAAAGGTGGTTGGTCACGGTTAAAGGCTTGCTGTGTTGCCTAGAACAACCGCTCGCTTCCCAACCATCCGCACCATCAATTTCTGTCAAGTGAACAGTAAAAAAGTGTGTTGGTTCCTTAACATTATATTATAACAAGATTATAACATCACTTTCACAGTCAGGCCCATTGATTGGCCCATGTCAATGTCATTTTTAAATGCTGCACTGCCTCTGCATTAATAAAAGGTATCTTTTGAAAAACAAGAATAGGCAAAACAGGCTTGGAGGAAAAAAGTACTACAGAAGGCAATACAGCAGTTTAGTCAAAGCCATTATTGTCTGATCGCAAACATGTGTTTGTTTGTTATGATCGGGAACATTCCACATCAATGACCTGCTTCATTTACCTTTAATTGACACAACCTTTAATTCTAAGTGGGAGTGGCAGCTTCGTAATTGAAAACGTCCCGGCTCGAGAAATGTGGTCCGGCGTTTCGCAGACACTTCCTCTCTTCTCACAAGCGACTCCAAAGGCTGCGTGGCACACGTAATGAGGAGCACATGCCGTAAAGGGCGTGCGGAAAAGCCTAGAACAATTCCGCATTGATAGCAATGGAATCAGTCACCGTCTGACAATAATCCCAATGGTTTCGGCTTCTTCTTTTTTTCCCAATCCATTGCAAAGCCTCATTAGCGGCACGCTAGTGCATGTAACGGCCGTTACACACGGATGTGACGGGAGGGCCACAGAACTACAACGACCACTGCCACCCTCCCTCAGGGCCTCAGTGTCAACGCAGCTGAGCAAAATGGACACTTCCTATCTCAGTCGTAGAGCATGCAGAATGATGAGACTCTGCCCCAGGCGGGAAGGATTACGTCTACTCCTGTCTGTCTTCTGGTGCAGGTCAGGGGTCACCAGACTTAAAAAAAAACACCTTCCTGTCTCACTCTCAGCCCAGGAAGAGAGGATGTGGCATTCGCTCGTAGACCCCCATGTTGACAAGCCAGGGACTCTTCAGACAAGCAGCTTGCTGACAGCGCAGCGTTTTGGGTCTGGCCAAGAGAGTTCCCTTCCCCGTGCCGCCAAACCAGCAGCCTGAGAGCCCGGCAGCCACATGTCACGGGTCAAAGGAAAGAAAACACTCAACTGCATGTTGTTCCTCCCTGCCGGCTCTCTGAGAAGGATCTGGTGAGAGACAAACGCCACTGTCTCCACGAACAGAGAGACAGAGAGTGTACACGTTGCGTCTTTGTCGCCCCTGTCTGTTTATTGCCACACAACCAGTTCGGAGATGCTGGCTGAAAAGTCTAAAGTGACGGTAAAGGGTTACAGCTGGAGGACAAATACTTCCAGAAGCCCCGAATGAGCCTCAGGAAAAACTAATATTTGCCTTTTCTCCCTTCTCTTCCCAGCTTCAGATGGATTCCACTGTAAACAAAGGTGGTGGCAGCTACTAGTTTCGACCACATTGTCCCTGAGATTGTTTTGAATATCAACACTCTTTTCGACATTCCAAATCAGTGGGGACACCATCATCATATCCAGTGGCCAATCTCAGAAAGTTTATTTTTTTTCTGTAACATCATAACATCTATTTAATTCATTATTATTCATATTGAACTTTCTCTGCTTTGAATCAGTGCAAGTATTGATTGTTTTCCATACAAGAGATAATATTATCCGAAAGTGCTTTTGAAGTTATTTTTTACTTCCAAAACATATTTCATAAGTGGTCCACACAAATTGAATTACAAAGACACGGCAAAAGCAATAACCATACGTAACACTGCCACTATTCTGTTTACAGTCCCATCTGAATGTAGCTAAAACAATGTTGAAGCAACAATAATTACAAAGTTAGTATGCTGATAAAATGCAATTCAGTTTTAAAGTGTTCTGAAACCTAATTGGCCATGTTTTTTTGGGGGGGGGGGGGGGGGGGGGGGGGGGGGGGGGGGGTGAGGCGAATATAAAACAGTTTTGTTTTGAGGAGGCTGTATGTCTCGCCGTGCAATAGCGGGCTCTCATGCTGTTCTCAGTGGGGCAGGCCTCTCACTGTGTGCCATTGATTGCACAGGGCTCTATTGTTGTGTGATTGTGCTTGCGGAACTGTATTAGAGAGTGTCTGATTAGCACAACATGGACAACAGGGTTGATAGGAATATGGAAAGAACTGTGACTTCAATTCCACCTCCATAACGCAATCCTCAGAAACACAGTCGCGGCGCTCCACTATTGGCAACTTAATTGGCTGCAGATTTCGGTCTTGTCACAAAAGCAGAGAAAAATAAGGCTTTGAAAAATGAAAAAGTCACTCAACGTCGCTCCTCCTAAATGACAATGCCGCCTGAGGATTGCGGTGTACCTAACAAGTGATGTCAACAAACTTTCCTATGTTTTGCCCCCTCCATTTGGTTTTTCGAGTTTCTACAGTAAGTAAGAATCATTAGACTAAAAACACATGCTTTTTGAACGTTCTCTTCAGATACGGTTTGGAAAAGTCCTGAAATATTCATTATTTGTTTGTGTGAATGACGATGTTGGCCTTGATCCGCTTGTCAAGCTCGGAGAGACGTTCCACAATAAAAACCATCTCAAAGAAAAGCCAGTCTCTGTTCGTGTGTTATTTTCCTTCTCCTTCAATCTCTCTAAATCCCCTTTTGTCACCACGACTGTTTCTCTCTTCAGCATTTGAACCCGACTCCTGATTCACTATTCATCCTACCACAAATTTAGCAATAACAAAAGTCAACGACTGAAATAATTTACAGTGTTTGAATGTCTGCCTCTGTTCCCCTTCCAGCACGTCTATGGAAGGATTACAGAATGAAGACTACCAGTCATATGTATAAAGAGAACGTCTTCATTGTTTTTTTGTCTTCTGACCGTATGTTATTTTCTTCCCTTGCCTTCTGAAGTGTCTGCTGTGCCAGTTTGTTATCCGTGGAACCCGCTGTCACAGACAGGATGTGTGAAACAGTGACAGCGTGTCTGACCCTTGTCATGGACAGAGTTGGACATGAAAATACGGTTATGGTGGGGCTGCTGCTGTTCTGTTGTAAGTTTAGCTGTATTCTGTAGTGCCTTTAAATTTTGCATCCCTGTTTTAAGAAAGGTTATGTGCTGATTTTTTCTTTAATCTGATATCAATTTTAGACATCTGGCTCGGTGTTTGAAAGGCCAAACAAAAGGCATTAACTTCCGTGTTATTTTCCAAAAAAGGTGATGTATTGGTTGATAAAGAGCAGTACATCAAAGATCTGGAAGCATTTCTAACATTAAAACACATAGCAAGAAAGATAGGGATCTTGTACAAAATGTGCTTTTAGTTGCATTGGAAATTTTGTTATGAAACATCCCAAGTTTAATTGCTTTAATATTTTTGACTGATTTTGTACCTCAAACATTTCATCCAGTCAGCACACACAATCCAGAATGCAATGTGTGTTTCTCTTTTAGCGAACACATATGAAAAAAGTCATGAGACATCACAATCAAAACTCTGTTTTGTGATGGTCACTCTAGACCTCTACTGTATATTAAGCTAGAGTGAAGCACAAGAAATAATGGTTACATTGTCTCAGACATGTTTTGGATTTGCTTCCACTTATTGGCGTGAAACCAATGATAATTGCCGTTCACCGGTCATTACCGTGCATGCTGCTCGTGTTGAACACACTACTGCACCCATTTTGTTCTAACATCCCTTTTTGTTTTTCTGTCCCTGGGTTGTCGGTTCAGTGGACTTCTGAGGTAAATTCCTGCTAGCTTAGCGGATACTGATTCTCATTATGCTAAGGATCTTTTGGTTAGCCTCTTCCTCTGCTCTGGGGAATCCATCACCATATTTCGTTTTATTCACTTCAAACGAAGCAGATGGAATGACAAAATTGGATTTTGAAAGTATGTCTTGCCTTAATAAGGTCACATACTCTTGCATGAAACCACAGAAATAATCCAATATATGATTAAATCTATTTTGTTATTTTGATGTTGTGTAAAATACAATTATATTTTGGATGCAAGCATGTTGAAATGTTTCAACTCAGTGGCAGCATTGCTTTGAATAGACTAAGGTATCTGAGCTACACCAACAGGCCTCTTCCAGGTAAAGAGACATCTATCATTAACAGGGTTTCGACATTAACCTCCTTGTCAATCGCTCTGTCTCCAGTCAGTCTGCAGTCTGTAGTATTTGAGATGCACTTTTTATTTGCTCGCTTTCAACTCTGCCTGGCTGGGGTAATGGAGCCGCTTGTGAGCAAGCAATTAATGCAACCGCAATGTTAAAAGTGGTGATTCGTCATACACTCTGATATATAATCATTACGTTAGAAAAAACTCTGGTCTTCCTCTGTGCTGAGTATTTCATCCCTCTGTCTGCCATTTTGTCTGTGTCTGTTTGTACGGCTGACATGCTGCTTCGTCCGTCTATCCGTCCTTCAGCTGGTCTGACTGCCCATCTGCCCGCCTGTCAAGCCATCTATCGCATTATAAAATCTCAAAATAATCAAACGTTGAATAGACAGTGCGTTGCATGTGTTGAATATACAGTAGACATTTATTTCTTGTTTGGCCTTTTGTTGATTTGTTTTGACGTTATTCCCATCAGCGTCTGCTGCTAATTCATCGTGGCTCTAATTCAATTCCCCGGGGGCCTTTGCTCACCTGTCCACCTTGCCCCTGAAGAAAACACATTGAAGCTCTGGGCTGACAGCCATAGGATTACTATGACTGGATAAGCCCCTTGGGTGTCATTGACTCTAATAAGTTTCCCATTAATTGTGTCCCTGGGGGGAAATTTGTTTGGGCCTTAATCACATATCATTAAAATTGGTCTTGAATCTCTAGATTGAGGTACAGATTGAGACGGCAAGATCTCAGCTCTCATTGCCTCAGTCATCAGGTGAACTCATCAGCCACTTCACCCACGGTCATCTGTCTTATCCCAGCCATCCAATACATCCTGATGGAAAGAGTCCTACACTCCTTTAGATAGTTAAACACTACAGAAATACAGCAATTGTCAAGCACCAATGGAACACGTTGTCTGGAATATGTCTCGAGCAGAGCATTTAATGTCATTCAGGTTTCAGTCGGGAGGCATTTTCTTTGTGCTCTGTTGTAACTGTAAATCAAAATCATAGACGTCTGGATTCTGGCTCTTATTTTATACAGCCAAACAAACTTCGGAATGAGTTACCAAAGCAGGAGTTCACATTCAGCCTTTTTTTGCAGGGTGGGGGGATAAATGTGAACTGATACCGTACAATTCTGCTATTGCGTTTCCTCTCAAGGCATACATTAGAAAATGGACTCCTCAATATATGTATTAATGTAACATGCTCATTGAGTTGTCTCTATTAGTTGTGATAACCACCGCAATATTGTAATATAACATGTTTGGTTTGTGACATAGACATTAAAATTACCCCCTTACAGAAATGTTCCAGGGATGTCAAGTTAGCACTTCACATGCAAAAAAAAAAACATTATGAGTGCTGAACACAGCCTCTGTTTTCCACTTTTCTCTGTAGCAATAATTGTACTTCTATATTTTGGCACGTTGCCTAGGGGGCTATACTCGAGACGCATAAACAGGAGCTTTACTAAATGACAAATGGTGGTAGCTGACTTTATTGTGGCAGTGCCAATGATAATATATTTATCTCCCCGCAACATGAATGCATTTTTGTTAAGATTTATCTTGAGGACATTTTGTTAAAATATTCTTCAGACTCACAACACACAGACACACACACACACACACACACACACAACACACACAACACACACACACACACACACACACACACACACACACACACACACACACACACACACACACACACACACACACACACACACACAGTTTTCACATCTCCATTTTGCCCAATGGACCACCTGTAGCGTGGATGTTTGTTCTTGCCCTTTTACATTTGCGTTATCAAAGACTAAATGCCTGCCTGTCAACTCTTCTAATTCTGCTGTTCTGACACTTTGTCTCCAGCAACAAGATGCAACATTTACAACACGTCAAGCTGAGCATGTTATCCACAAACACTGTGACCTGCTGTGGGAAGAGCTATTTGCATTGGTCTGGTCTTTGGTCGCTTCCCCCTAGTTAGCAACCTGGGAACGGTAAGAGTTCATCGGAGCAATCTGCCTCGATGTGCCAAAGATTTATCTGTCCAGAGGGAGCGTTCGGACTTGTTAAAACATGAGGTGAGGCCAAGGCCATTAATCTATGTAATCATCCACAGCGAGTCTGATACCACAGGGCTACTTCAATGCAGTTTTGCTTCAAGGACTACAGGACATTTGCATTGGTTGCACAACTGTTGGTTCCCTTACAGTATTTTTCTGTCATTCATTCAACAGTCATTCAATGTGTGAAAACGACGATTGCATGCTCGATTTGTGCAAGTTGAGCAAGTGTGGGAAGTGAAAAGAAGTGAAGTGAAGTGTCTGTAAATAACTTTTATACATTTTCTTTTGTGTGTGTGTGTGTGTGTGTGTGTGTGTGTGTGTGTATGTGTGTATGTGTGTGTGTGGTTGTGGTAACAAACACGTGATCTTTCCACTTCTCCCAGCCTCAAACACGTTATCATCTTAGATTACAACCTTAGCAACACAGCTGCATTACTCTGAGGCACTGCAATCAAAGTAAAGCACAACCCACTGGAGAAAAAAAAAGTTATTCAAATGTTAAGGTTCACTGGTCAAACCTGCTTATGATTCAAAAGGGATGCGTTGGTCATTCTGCCAGCTACTTTCCAAATAGGTTGTATTGACTGATTTTACTAATGATCCCCCTACGGGAGACAGTCGGGTTTATGAAAGCAGCTAGTATGCATGCTTTTTTCAGGTTCATTAAAATAACACAAGGGCTTAAACTTTTGTCGAGGAACATTGGGGAAACGGTAATTTGTCAAAGTTTGTGTTTCTCATCTGACATTAATTTCCATACAGACTAGCGTTTCCCTAAAGACTCATGTTCTGTTCGGAAAGCAACATTGAGGTCAGAAGGCATTTTGCTATATTGAGGAATATTAGAACTTAAAAAAATAAAAGCAAATACAGTATATACATCCTTGTCACCTTCAGAGTCACACACCGTACAATGGTATTACTCATATTTGCCGCTACTATCTCTGAGCAGATTACAAATATGATAAAAAGTTGATGAAACATAGTAGTACTAAAGCTACTGAATGAGAATAGTATGTATTTTTTCATATATATATACTATTCTCATTCAGTAGCTTTAGTATATATATATGTATATATATATATATATATATATATATAGAGAGAGAGAGAGAGAGAGAGAGAGAGATACAGATATATGTAATGTATAATATATATGTAGATAATACAGATAAAGTTACATGATAATGACTAAGTAATTATACACAGACCATTTTTAGGACAGTAGGTTGAATCTACAGTGAAAAAAAATATGAAAAAGGAAAATAGGAAAGAATTATGTGCAAATTAATTAAACAAAAACAGTCAAAGTTATGGCAGCAATGTTTTCGTCCAAAAAGCAGAATGTCAAATGTTCTCACCCTTAGCTCAGCTGACATAAGACAGCCCAGAGTCCCGACCTTCTGCTCTGCCTCGGCTGGGCTAAGGGGATGAAATATCATCCCAAGGACGAGTGGGAGGACCAGACCAATGTGTGTGTCTGCCCTGTAAGTGCCTCTCCCCGACCCTGGCACGAAGCCACGAGCAGACAAAACCCCCTTTAAAACAATATCGCATTAAGTCGCAGTGAACTCACTGATTCCACAGCCGCCCCCCCCCCCCCCCCCCCCCCCCTCTTTAATACAGTTGACAGGTGATAAATGACTGTGTAAAACAGACAGAGAACAATCACACCTCAGATGAGAGGAGCGTTCCACTATTTACTTTGGGGTGAAAATTCCACACACCTCTTCACCAGGTTCCCTGCCCAAGCAATAAAGCTGACATTTGGACCGAGGGCCTTGAACATTCAGCCAACTACTCCCTTGTTATAAATTGTTCTGAGCACTCAGCCAGATATAAAGCCAAATCGTTTTGGCTCTTTGAAAGGACTTCTCTCTCCGCGGGTGCAACTCAGGTGGAACAACTGCTCCCTAGTTCTCGGGCGAAATGAAGACTTCAGTATTTTCATTTGGTGATAATGAGGAGAGGAATGAGAAGGGGGATGGCTTGTCTTTCTGGAATTGTCCGCAGATGCAGAATTTGAACCTGATCAGTGAGTGATGTGGACCACGTCAGTCAAAGCTTCAGCTTTGTGAACATAACACATTACTCTTACACACCACTCTTCTGTACGCTACCATAATGTAGTTTCTTTCATTATTATAAGGGAGAAATATAAGTCCAAGGATGTATTCATTCCTAAAATGCACTGGACCATTGTACTGACCAAATGAATGTGTGTACAGTTTTAGTTATTCTTTTTTCCTACAGCTAAATATTATTTCTACAGTAACAGTATTTCATGTCTGTCTGTTCGGTTTTCCTGTAGCAAACAAGAGGTTGGAGGAGTTTACGGCAGACATTTCCCTCTTGGCCTCTCTCTGAATTCCTGCCTGTATGTGAACCCTCGACTAAAGCTCTCAGAGCACTGTGGGAGGTTGGAAAGTAGAGGAAGGAAGCCTTTGTGGTTCACTTGAAGCGGAGTGCTATCCAAGACCTTACCGGCGTGGGGTTACCTCAAACAATGGGAAGTACATGTGTGAGTGAGTGTACTGTATGCCATTACTTGTCAGCTAAATATCCGCCGTGCATTCTGTGCTCCAGGTATTCCTTATGAAACAGCCCTGGTGTGTCAATCATTAAACATGCATCAATGTGAGGTATGTGTTGTGCTTGTAGGAATTGTGAGAGAAAGCAGCAACAGAAAGGAAGGAGACTTGAGAGCAACATACTTTAGAAATGTACTTAACGCTAATGACTATCTTAACAGGAATATATTGACTTTGAACTTCGGCGTGCTAATTTAATGTCAATTTCTCACCGCCCTTTCCCTACGAGACCTTCTATTAAATCAACTTGTAATACGTCTTTATAACATCACTTTTATTTGACCGGACTCCAAGCTGCGGCGCTGGTCCTGCGGGAGTTCTTTTTCTGATATTAAGACGTGCCTGCCGAAACGGAGTGCACCGCAGTGCCTTCGGAAGCGTCTCTCTATATGAGGCATTGAACCGGGGCCAGATGGCCTGCAGTCACAGCAGAGTGTGGTATAGAGCTTCGCTGCCGCTGCGGAAGTCAATGGTTTCCACTGGGGGAAGAGTACAAACGGAGCTACTGCTCCAGGATCACGATCCGCTTCCCTTCTCCTGAGATGTGTGTTAGTAAAATGAGCCGATGCCGGCCGCTGAAATACCGACTTAAAAACCAGGCATGGAATGCTTTGCCCTGTGTAGATATGCAAAAAAAAAGGTTGCAATTCAAAGGCCTTGTCTTTGCTCTCCGTATACATGAAATCTCTGTACACATAGTAGGCCTACTCTGTCACTGATTTTATGCTGCTTTTAAAAGTTAGAAGAACTAATGTGTCGGTTGTGTTGCGTTGTATTGTACTTTTGTTGGATGTAGAGTGCGCTCCACTTTCTCTATCAAGAAAATGTGGGAGTGTGGTGAGAGCTGTCAAGGTGCTGTTGATAAATGACCCATGTAAGGCAAAAAACTGTTGTGCTCACACTCCTGTGCAAGCATGCGCAATTTTTCCCCCAAGTAGATTTGCATGTCCTTTATGGCAGTCTGTGCCACCTTCTCTTTCAGTGCAGTCTGGAAATGGGGCTGAGATATTCTGAGCAAGTAATCACCCTTTCTGTTAAACTTTCATAAATGAGTTGTCTTTTGCGTGCATCTCACAGTTTTGATTTCTTGCAAAAACCTTTTTTTTTAAGCCGTCCCATTTCCTTTTCTCAAATTAAGCAATTACAGACTTTCAGCGTCTCAGTTAAGTTGCGAGGATGCTTTAACTGGCAATGTTTTCACACAGTCCTTAAGTAATACATTAAAGAGGGAAAGAAGGGTGCGGCGCATTATCAAATGCCCTTATCCTCTGTAGTATCCCTAATGATAAATCCTTCCGCGGCCTAACGTTTCCAATTCCTGTACAGGGGATAATGTATCATGCTTCTTGACAAGGCATAAAGTCCCACTCCCTCGATTGTAGTCTTCTGGGGTCTCCCCACACATTCCCCGTGTTCCTGTGTGAACACACGTGCTAACGAGTGAATGCCTACAGATGTGCCTGCTTTGCTGAAATGGCAAATTAAGATGTCATCCCTTACTAACTACGTGACACTGGAGGTTCAGCCATTTTGTGGTAATCAGAAGTGAAAATGGAACACAGGGACAATGTTGTACAACAGTGAAATGTTTGACTTAAAGAGGAGGGCTGTTGTTTGATTTCTCATTGGTCTTTCTGATATGCGTCCTCAGTGATAATAAATAAACCTTTAACAATGTCGGCCTATGTAAGGTAAGAATGTATGTGAGGGAAGGTTCTTCATGATGCACTGTGGTGGGGGGATTCATTATTCCCCTCATATTCATCTGCAACTTTTTCAGTTTTCCGTTTTCAGAGGCACACTGTAGCAGAGCAAACGACACAAGATGATGAAAGATATAAAAACATGGGCCAGCAAATTTATTTATGGATTCGCCAAGGCTCATCTTTCTCTGGCCTCAGAGCAGTGGCCACTAGTGAATTTATTCCACATAGCCTAAAGTGATGACATACACCCCCATTATAGGCTGAGCTGTGGGAGGCCGTGTTTGCTGTGATGCAGTAGGCGTCCTCCTGTGCAGTCGCACAGGCTGACCCCCTCATTCCTGTCGGTGACATACCATTAACTACTGCACAGGCTTCTCTCAGCACCTAGCCTCCCTAGTCAGCGCAGGCCATACATATATTGTCCATATTGTTGTTGTTCTTGTTTCAAAGGCGGCGAGGCAGCCCCCTTACACAACTTTCCTCGTTCACTTCACCATGCCAGTAGGACATCGGATAATACATACGTCGGTCAAAATGATAACACAATGCGACGGTTTGTTTTGTCGTCTTCTCATATCACTGTTCTTTCTTTGCTCCGATTTGACCAGCTGACAGTTGCACTTTCTTCTTAAAGAAAGAAGAGTAGAAGGAGAAGAAGAAAAGACTTGTGAAAGAGAATGCCTCATTCCCCCTTTGTCAAGGTAAGGGGGTCTTCAGAATGCCTTTACCCAAACGTGGCCATAGGGATGAGACTCCTCCATTTGAATCAGAAGGTGCATCCGTCACGTGAAACTACTCAATGGAGATGGTGAGCGAGTGTCAGGCATGGGCAATGGGGCCGGGTACACAGTTTATTTTTCTTCACTTCACTGTAGTCTTCAAATCCATTGCTTTTCTCTCTCTCTCTCTCTCTCTCTCTCTCTCTCTCTCTCTCTCTCTCTCTCTCTCTCTCTCTCTCTCTCTCTCTCTCTCTCTAACTCTCTCTCTCTCTGCCCCCCCTTTCCTTCTCCTTTTCTCGCTTACTCTCGTTTCTCTTACTCGCACGTACGCACGCACGCACACACACAGACACACACACACACACACGCACACGCACACACTTGCACTCTATGTCAGGAGAGGGCTGGAAACTCATCTGACACCCGAGCTGAGATTTAATGTAAAAGTGTAATGAGGGCTCTGAAGACTGCCAGTTCCCCTCTAAAACAGCGTCCCATCTGAATCCAATGTTTTCTGAGGGTATTGTTATGGGTCGTTGAGGCACAGAGGCTGCTCTCCAGTGAGAGTGCCGTGCGTCCAGCATATTGGCCTGTCCTCCTTGGCCGTGATGGAGCCCGTATTTGATAGGCCTTGTTCTCACTCGGAGACCGAGATGTGTTCCTGCCAAAATGGGAAAAGGGAAAATGGGTGCACTAGAGCCCCTTGAGGCCCAACTGCCAGTGTCATCTCTCCACGAGAGTGTTTGGGCTCACGTTGTCTCAAGGAGAGCAGATGACCCCTTTGCCATCCTGAGGACAGTCCTCTCTCTCTCTCTCTCTCTCTCTCTCTCTCTCTCTCTCTCTCTCTCTCTCTCTCTCTCTCTCTCTCTCTCTCTCTCTCTCCCTTCATTCCCCACTTTCCGGTCCATTTCAAATCCACTCATCCAGTTATAACTCCTTGATTGACTGCTGTTTGCAAAAAAAAATATCTGGTGTATTTTCAGTTAGTGCAGTTATTTTACTCTTTCAGCGATACACATATTACAATAGGCTTACATATTTAATAAAGACCAGCGAGAGTAAATTAAATCATTATAAATACTCCTAGATACTAAATAGTAGGAAGACATGATTGCGTGTACAGTACATGTTTAGTGTGCACTTGAGCTTTGGACAGCTTCTCAACAAAGACTTCCACTGAGAGTTCCCTGAGAAGACAAAAACATTGCTCTTTCTGTTGGATAAAATAAGTTATATTTTAATAATAATCAAAAGAAATAATAGTAATGTAATAACAAAAGCATCATTTCAATCAGAGGGTGTAGGGGAATAGCTCAACACAGTCACGTTTTCTTGTTTTGCAGACATGGACTTGTTTTCTTGTTTTTCCTAGCATGCAAGCAATCATATTTGACAGATTAAGAAATTCCCTCTTAGATTAAAAGGGAAATGTCTGAGGAAAAATTGTTTCAGACTATCTTTTAATTAGGTTTTTTTTGGGGGGGGGGGTAGCATTCTACAGTTACACATAAGCCTGTTACAGGAAGGGGTCAAGGTCAGCAACAAACTAATTAAATTATCATATCAAAAAGGAAAAAGATGCTTTGTAAAGTATTTTAGCATTTTTTGACAGAATAAAGTTTGGAATGTAAATGAGGAACGAGACACTTATCAGAAACTGCTAGTCTTTCTTAGAAGTGAGAAAGTAAATAAATAAGTATGATTTCAAGTGTCACCCATCCCTGCCAATTGGAGGTGAAATTGGTGTTTTGTCATGTCTGTGTTGTTTTGCCTGACAGTGCAGCCTGCAGAGACAGCGATCTGGATCACTTCTCTCCTCTGGTGGAGCCCCGGCTCCCATTCCTAGTTACAGGATAAAGCTACGCCATTGATGATAGCACAGGGGCTGTTAGATTGGAATCTCATTTGAATGGAGAGCGTGCAAAACTTTACATTTTGAATTCAAAATTGAGTTGAGTGTCACTCAACTTTAATCCAAAATAATGATCTTTTCCACTTGTTATTGTTTGGATTATCATGGACCTACGAGTCTGTGTTGTCAGACTGCTTCATCTTTACACAAGGCATCACCTCTGGGATGCCAGTGTGTGTGTGTGTGTGTGTGTGTGTGTGTGTGTGTGTGTGTGTGTGTGTGTGTGTGTGTGTGTGTGAGAGAGAGACAGAGGCTCTCCTAAGTGTCAGCCCAAGCTGTCTCCTGGCAGGCCGCCCCCTATTCCACAGCAGAATACCCGTATTGATCTGTACGCACGTTACACAAATAAATAAATAAATTGACACCCCCGCCTGAGTTCAAAACCTGCCCCTGACAATACAGTGTGTGAGTTTGTTGGCAGCGCGTGGGTGTGTCTATTCAGTATGTTTAGCTACGTGGTTGTTTGCGTGTGTGTGTGTGTGTGTGTGTGTGTGTGTGTGTGTGTGTGTGTGTGTGTGTGTGTGTGGGTGGGGTGGGGGGGGGGGGGGGTTGGTAAGGCTTAGCAGCAGGGGAACAGAGAGTCAGGAAGAGTTCTGCATTGTTGATCCAGAATGACATTGATAGACAGGGGCTGAAGGAAGGCTGATAGCCATGTTTGGCGTGCTGGTTTTTAAAGGACGGACGTGACTGCCCATCCAAAGTCGGTGGAGCATGAATTCAGCGGGCTATTGCCCTGAGTGGTCATACTGCGCCGAGGAGAGGTGAGGGGAAGACTTTCCCGTTCCACTTTTTAGTTTTTCCCATGTTATCACTATTTGCTTGTGCTTACTTCTACAAAAAAATATAGCACTACAGGTTTCCTTTTTATTTATTTATTTTTTTGTCCAATTCCCATGTATTCCAATTCTATCGTTTCGTTTTGTACCCTTAAGCAAACTGTAAATTGGCTGACCTCTTTAAGTCAATAACAACTCGTGTACATAGTTATTCAGATTTACAACATCCACATAAAATGATTTCCTCCTGCAGTTGCGGCTGGTTATCAGGCCACACCAGCCTAACAGACAGATAATATGAGATGAAATGCGTTGGGATTCTATAATATTTATTTTGTTTTACAAATGGAGTAGCTATAGAATATTGATGAATGATGATTAGGCCCTGTAATGCTCATCAGGTTCATGTATTCCTTTACTGCAGTGCACCTCACTATACTTGAAATACTTCACTGAAGGGCTTAATTAGCCAACTGTTGAAGAATGCTCTTCTTTAAAACCCACTAACGCAATTTTCACGTATTTTTCGTAGGTGAGAACAGAATCTACGCACACTCAAGAGCACAGTTACACACATTTCATGTATGTTTTTTTTATTTATTTATTTTTTTATTCTATAGCGGTATAATTTTATAGGATTTAAATTACAAAAAATATTGTGTATCATATATAAAAAAACGTTTCCTTGTAATTTTCATTATTTGAAAAAGCATGATGGTCTTTCAACAAACAAACACTACACTAACACTTCCAACTCACACACGGGGCCCAGGTCTGTGCCCAAATGCTTATCTGATGGCACACCCGAGAGTGCTGTCTTTCCAATAATGGCCTCGGTGCACTGGCTAAGCTCATATAACTCTGGGCAAGCCTTTCCCCCTCCACATTCTGAGTAGACTTGTCCGAGGAACTTTCTTAAGAACAAATTTGAGAAAAAACCTAGGAGGACATTGATGAATTGACTCTAGTGAACTGAATAAAAATAGACTACTCTTAATTTGTACAATTTTCCTAGGATGAATGAATTGTTCTTACCTACCTCACTGTAGTGATTCCACTGGCAGAGTACTAATGACACAGCATTGTACATTCAGAGCTCAAAAAGTCAACATTTTGTCAGAAACGCTCCAGGGTTTCCCGAGGTTCTGTAGCATTGGGCGCATTGCCTGGGGTTTCTTCAAGGAGCCATAGGCAGAAGTTAGCATCGTGTCAAATGCTAACAATATCAACAATCAGTACTTCAGCTAGTTCTGTAAATACCCAGTAGACCCTTTTTGGTTGCAAGGTAGTTCACAGCAACGGCTGGCATTCCAAGAAAAACATTGGCCAATTGAAAAGTGAGCTAGGAAACCTCAGGCCAATCGATAGTCTTAAAGCGTGAAAGCTGACGGCTAGCCCAGCTGCTTCAGTCACTATACAGTGTACATACAACTGAAACAGAGCTGTATCTTATAGTACCTCGTTGAGTAGAAGTGGCGGCTGTTGTTCCTCTGTTTTACCTCCATCTCCCTCGACGTAGCCGTGGAACATGCTCCACCAAGGTCTAAGGAGCCGCACAAGGCGCTAGGTATGGAGCCATTCATCGGGAGGCCAAAGAAAATGGCAGGTTAAAGTATTGCTCTAACGAGGATGACGACGATTCCCAATGTGGGAAGATTAAAAGGAATACAGGAGTCAAAGCTGACGTGGGCCTGGCGCGTTCTGGGATTTGCCCAGCGCACGTGTGTTCACCAGGTGGTGTGCATCACGCTCAGACCCAAGAGCTAGCGAGTGTGCACGAGTACGACGTGCACAATACACCGTGTGCGCCAGTTTGCTTCTGCCAGCTGTTGTCGGTCCTTTTTGACTTCTGCTCTCTGCTCCGTTAGACTAGAGGCTGTATCTGTGACTTGGAGGTTTGCCCAGCGGCACGTATCCTTTTTCTGACCGGCCTTGGCATGGAAACCCTTCTTTGTTAATGCTCCTCTGAGCGATGCATTTTCTGCCCCCTTAATTTCTTGGCTGCCTCACGAAGAGCAAAGAGCAGATTAGTCACACTTGGCCCACACTTATTCCTTCCTGTTAATTAAATTATGTCAGGGTGAAAAGGAGAAAATAATGAAATAAATATATTTGTTTGACTTCATAGACGACAGATCATTTTCTGGTGGTTTTCCTTTTATTCGAGGTGGGAGACTCCTCTCTTCCATCTCAACAGCTTCAGAAGCTCGGGGGTGTTGCATTATGGATGCGACGGGCTTCAACCCATGCAACAATAGGGAGTACAGATCCATGTAAATTCTCATTAATTCAACAATTGATCAATAACGTCCTTTAAGGAATTGGCCGTGATTAAATAAACCTCATGTTAAAATGGCCCAAACTGATTAATATTCCGTACAGGCGTTTGGCTTATTGAACAGCAAAAAAAAAAGGGGGGGGGGGTACGGGGAACTGATAATAATTGTCTTTCTGCACCCATTGCAGAGCGGAGTTGCTGAGGACTAATTAATTTAAGAACAAGTGTCCCCAAGGGCAGCAATTAATGATAAACTTATTAGACATGATGATGCCCACAAGGTCTGGATCCCAAGCCCGGGTCCACCCTCTGTAGTGTTACTTACTCAGCTGTCAGTTCACATGAGTCAGAAAGTAGAACCCCACTGTGTGTGTGTGTGTGTGTGTGTGTGTGTGTGTGTGTGTGTGTGTGTGTGTGTGTGTGTGTGTGTGTGTGTGTGTGTGTGTGTGTGTGTACAAGTATGAATGTTAAACACAAAGAGGATTACAGTTTGGGCATATAATATGATAAAAAAACAAAAAAACAACCACACCTGTTTCTGTTTATATTTTCAACATAATGTGACTATCTGGGGTATCTCTTTCAGACAAATAGAACAACAAATGTAGAACATTTTAGAATGATGCTGTGAGAGAGATTACTGATAACCGTTTAAAAAATATGTTTTTGTTTAAAAAGGATGTTTTGACTTTACACATCATAGGTTCATCTTCATATAAATCATTTTCTGTGAAAATTTGTGAGAATGGCATCTTTCATTACTGCATGTCAAGTTACTGTCATTGCTGGAAAATGTGCAATAATTGTGTGACCTCCTTTCTCACTGACGGTTTCAGAGTACAACAGCTGCTCACAAGCCATTTACAAGTTAGTTAAAACGTTCCCTTGAGCGCGTGCAGACATCCAGAGACACAGTCTGACTGACAAACAGAGAGCGAGAGAAAGGCAAAAGAGATAAAGTGAGAAAAGGAGACAGAAACAGAAGCATTCAAACTCTCTCTCTCTCTCTCTCTCTCTCTCTCTCTCTCTCTCTCTCTCTCTCTCTCTCTGGCTATTTTCTTCTTCTCTGCTACTTACATTTCCTCTTGCTTCACTCCACAGTTTTTCAAAATGTAAAAAAAAAAAAAACCTACTCCTCCATTCTAGTCGTTGAATGTCGTCACACAAGTACGGGATCTCTTCGTGTAGATTGCAACAAGACGGACCCGAATCCTTTTTTTCTTGCACCACATCGTGCACGCGGCCACAGCCAGGCTTAGCCTGAATGTGGCCCTGAGTGCCAGCTAGATTGGCGAGGTCAGCATGGCAATCTGTGTCGCCTGAGGGTCGGTGGGGGTCTGAGGGGCAGAGGTAATCAGGCGGAGGCGGCGTGGCCCCCGTTTGGCGCCAGCGTGGGATTGACAGCCCCGTGACAGGTCCAAGCCTGGCGGCGGGGCCCGGCCCAGAGAGTCACGCGGCGCCAGGCCTCTCTCAGTGGCATTCACTGGCCCTCGGCGGCACACTCCCCCTGCTCTCCACAGCAGTGGGATCCCTCGTAAATAGCCCCTGCATGCCACGGGAAAGGGTCGAATCATCCCCCCAGACCTGTGGCCCCCCTGGCTCCCGTTCCCACCCCCACTCGGCACTGAGAGGCAGGCTGGGAAATTGAGTCTGCGGGGGGGAGGGGGGGGGGGCTGTCTTTGTCACACTTTTAAATGCGGCTAAATGTAGAGTTATACTGGCTCTCTCTCTCTCTGTGGGCAAAGGGATGTGGTTGTGGTGTAGCCAGGGGTGTGTCGGGGCAGTTTGTGAGAGTGATTCGATGTGTGTGTGAGTGCGTGTGTGTGTGTGTGTGTGTGTGTGTGTGTGTGTGTGTGTGCCTGCTCTGTCAGCCCTGGGCAGCTCTGCACACTCCACTGGCCCAGGCACAGCTGCCCCACAGTTGTAACACGGAGTCATTATGGGTGTCCTTGGTGTGCCTGTAGTTAAACCACAAATCAGGGCACAACAATGGGACCGACCACGCGGGGCTCCTTTTAATGTGGGTGAAAACAGATCACAAAAGGGCCTGTTTCGACAGTAACCTAAACCTCACAAGATGTTGTGCATTTGAACTCTTGTCTGTATGTTTTGTTTGTGTGTGTGTGTGTGTGTGTGTGTGTGTGTGTGTGTGTGTGTGTGTGTGTGTGTGTGTGTGTGTGTGTGTGTGTGTGTGTGTGTGTTTGTGTTGGAGGGAGGGGAGCTTCATGGCAGGTGTTCGCCATAAAACCCAGATTGGTCCCAGTGGGTAAAACATACAGTAAGAGCATGCTATTGCTACCAGTGCTGTGGGAAGTTCCCCATGACGTGTGTGTGTGTGTGTGTGTGTGTGTGTGTGTGTGTGTGTGTGTGTGTGTGTGTGTGTGCGTGCGGGTGTATCTAATTACATGTGTAATGATCCTGCTCCTGTTTTCAGGTGCGCGCTGGATCTGAAGCAGCAGTCAGAATGGGGAGTCGTTCAAGCAGAGCACGTAACACAAAAGGAACAGGGTTTCCTGACACGCTACAGGCTTCCTCGCCGTCTCCCAGCTCCCATCAGCGTTGGTCCGAGGGAGAACAGATGCTAGGACACACTTAGCCTGCGAAAGGCAATCTGTGGACCACATTCATCTTATTTAGAGAGATGCACCCCAACTGCTGGACCCATAAGCACCTGCAGGGCCGGCGTTGGCTGCAGCATTTTAATTGGTGAGACAAAGCCAAAAGTGGGCTGCTTTCTGTACCCCTCGTCGTTCCGTCAAAACGGCTGGTTTCAAAGCCCATCAGCGGCCCTTCTCTGTAATGAGTGAGGCTTTGGAAAGTTGTCGAAAAGGTGTCGGTTTACCTTCGCGGCGCTGCGAGTCCCCGCGTCCAAATTAGACGGCATGTAGAACAGCGGAGGAGAGCACTGTCAAAACAAAGTCAGGAGCAGACATCAGCACAAACTCCAAGTTAGCCCCCCCCCCCCCCCCTCTCCACCTCCCTTCCACCCCCCTTCCTTTCCCTACACCAGGCTCCTTTGTGCACAGCACAAATGAAGTCTCCAGACTATTATGCAGCAAAGGAAGACAAATACCCCAGCCAACACACATGTAGACACACACACACACACACACACACACACACACACACACACACACACACACACAAACGTTCCAAAATGACAGAACACAGGTTATGTTCCCCCTGCTGGCTGATTAATACCAGAGAACTGGAGAATCAGCAGAGAACCAAAGGAACATTGTCAGAGGACCCGAAACCCCTTATTTGTCATTTATTTGGAAAGAACTAATAACTCACCCGGGTAAAGGTAATAAATATTTATTTTTTGCGGCTCGGAAACGTGATGTACATAAACTGTTCCCAAACCCGCTTTGAGAGCAGCTACCCTTGATGCTAATGACATCATTTAAATATGTGTTCTCTCTGTTTCTTTTTTTCCCCTCTCTCACCGTCTCTTTCTCCTCGTTCTTTCCCTCAACGCAGTGTTAACAAGCTCTCTCCCACCTCTCTCCTGTAGCCGAGACAGCTTCCCGAAATGTCCAGGTGAGGGGCCAGTGTGTGTGTGTGTGTGTGTGTGTGTGCGCACGTGTGTGCATCCATGAGTGTCCACCAGCCACTGTCAGAGCGCCTGCCGCCTCAGCCCCTAACAATAATCAAGGGATTTGATTGCCAGTTCCCTCAACCTCCATAATTGATGAGTCCAATATTTACTCTATTACCTGTGCGTTGTAAACATTCATTATGGGGATTGGGCTCCGATAGGTGAGCAGGGGAGCGCGCGCGGGCGGGGACCAGCCTGCAGGGACGACCTGTCAGTTTGACTAATGATGGAAATGAATAAAACCTCATAATTACTTTAGAAAAGGTACGGTCTCATCCTTATCTCAGGCAATATGCATTTTAAAAGTTTCGGCGGGTTTATTAAATTCCAGCCTTCCAGCCCCCACCGTCATACATTACAGTCAGAGGCAACTTCTCAAATTTCAAATTAAATTTACAGCTCGCCCTACACAACGGGTAAGTAATCAGATTGGGCCCTTATTGTATTTCTATTGACATTAGCATTGTTATTATTTGTACCGTGTAAATATTAGTAACGGGAGCTCGCCCGGTCTCTTTTCCTGAAAGAAGATTTAGTACAGCGAATGCATTGTAATGGCCACCAGAAAATCTCTCAAATAATATCACCTAATGTAATATATTATCTAGAGATGTTGTCTATGTGCAAGAACAATATCACTTTATTCCAGAGCTGCATAGAGGGCCATGTCCTAATCGAATTGCCCTGCAAGCCCCCTCCCTTGTCAGCCCTGCTCCATTGTGGCAGACCGAGCAGTTACTCGAAACAGGCAGAAAATGCACATGCAGCATCGCGCTACTAAGCCAGTAAAGGGTCAGGCAGTGTTTACTCTTATACAGAAAGCTAGGCCAGGTCATGTTGTACTTAAACAGGGGCTAAAGTGAATGTTTTCCTCCCCTATGCCTCCGGAAAGGTGTGTGTGCTTAAGTTACTGTTTGGGATTCACAGTGCAACGGGACTCGCTCCCAGTCAAGAATGCTCTGCATCAAGGTTGAGTGTATTGCTCTCAACCAAATCAAGTAGGCATTCCTGGATGGACGGACGGATGGATGGAGAGAGAGAGGGAGAGAACGAGAGAGGGAGAGGTGATTATGTAGACTGTACTTAGACTGGAAGACTCCTCTCCGCCATTAGGGCAAACGGAGCAGGCAGAGCCAGAGCTCCCCAGACTCAGATACCAGACTCCCATTAAAATAAAGGACAACATCTGCCTGACTGCCACATGCACACACACACACGCACGCACACACACACACACACACACACACACACACACACACACACACACACACTAACAAGCACACACACACACACACACACACACACACTGACAGCTTTACATTGTCCAAAACAAACAGGCCAGAATAAACAGACAATAACACAAACACAACTACTGAAACACTCACTCACCAAGAATTGGCACGAGGGCACGGTGTAACATACGTTTACTGTCTCTCGTTCCCCCTTCTCTCTTACTGTATCTCCCTCTGTCACACACACACACACCCACGCGCGCAGGAACACAGGCACTGAATGCTGCTACACTCCTCAACTTGATTTCGTATGAGTGGCTATCCTCTAATGTGCTTTCGCAAAGAGAAATCCCACGTAGAAAAAAAATACAAAAGGGCATATTGGGGCCTTATGGAAGCAGACAGCTGATCATGTCCATTCGTCATGCTGTCAAGTTAATTACCAGATTGCAAAGGGGAATGAAATTACCCCCTCCCCCACCAGCACTCACTCTCACGTCCTCAAACACACACACACACACACACACACACACACGCTCGCAAACCCATTCAATTGGGACAAGTGTCCCAATGCAAGCGCCCGAAGCGTCATTGTAACAAGTTGAGTAAAGAGAGAAGAGCCAACGAAAGTGAGAGGAGGAAAGCGTACACAAGGTCAGGCCTACATTCTTAATACTCTTCTGCGTTTTGAGCCGTCTTGCTGGCCTGGCACATTAACCTGCTTCCTTTGGGGAAAAACGGGGAGGAACATCCTGTTCCTCCTCCGTAGATATTGCTATGGTGCGTTCTCCTATTGTCTTCTGTTTGGTCTACGGAGAAAGCATGGCTCAGGGGAGGCAGAGGCTCCAACGCAGCGCTAGGGCTAACCGAGTCTTTGTCCACTCGGTCGCTATCGAAAGCCACGGAGTGCAGAGCGGGGCCCTTTGCAGTACAATGAGCGGACGGACGTTCAGGAGGCAGACAGGGGTGACTTCCTGTCTCAAGTGTTGATATTAGGAGTCCCGTTACAGGACGGAAATCCGATTCCTCCCCCTGCAGTCGACCCCTTCATCTCCTCAGGTGAATCCTCTCGCCTGTGAGCGTGTGTTTGATGTCACGAGACGCTCGCGCGGAGCCTGCTGAGAGAATTAACCGAGCCGCCCCCGTCTGGCAAACCCCTCCTCTCGCCTTGTCTCCTCCTCGCGATTGTTCTCCCCGCGTTAGACGTCCTTGCTATTACGAGGACGTTTGCCGGAGATCTGAGCTGCGTTCTTCCCCCAGACATGTAAAGAGTGCACCTACAAAGCCACGCAGGCCCGACGATAATGCCGGGATGAAACGGTCGCTTTGGTGTTTTTTTTGGTCACTGATAAACACAGCATCACAGGCGGGGATGTGGCTTTGATGTGGCTCTTTGGTGCGTGGAGGAAATCACAGCAGACAGTGAGATGGTTTGCTCAGGACGCTTCTGGTGCACCCAGTGGAACTATCACGTGTAGCAGATTAAAATCAAGCTCGCGATAAAAGACGATCACTTAGACAACGTGAAAGCTTCTTTTTTTCCCTTTATTAAAAACAGCTTTGACAACAAAATTTCCCTTCACTATCTTTTACTATAGTTCATGTAACTTGTTGGCTCTTTTCGCAGCCCATTTAATGTACGTGCATTTGTAATATCCTTGCTGATGGTTTCCCACTGACATGATATGCATATTTAACCCCATGGGGATTTTTAGAAAGTCATGCACTTCTTAGTTGAGACAAGATAAGGCGATCTGACAGCGCCCAGCTGGTAACGGGGCCACCATGTTGCCCTTTGCCACATCACCGCAAGTGGCGCGTGACACACGTCCTGCGCAGCAGTCGATGCACGGGAAATAATCTCCGACAGATGAGGATAACGGCCTGCTTGCCTTCCCACTCCCCCTCAGCCCCCGGGTCCCCCCTTTCCCCATCGTGAGATTCAGGCCGAGCCCCATTGAAAAGGCGTCAAATGCAGAGTGCTTAGCACCACAATGTACAACCTCCCAGCGGAGAGCCGGCTGCTTGTCAGGTAATGACAAGTAAGTGGCAGGAGAGGGAGAGAGAGAGAGAGGAAAAAAAAATTAAAGACAGCGGACGTATTTTTTCCCCCCTCATGCTAACTGTCAATTAGTCTCAATCAATCCCGTCATTCCTGTTTAGCGTTGTTATGACAACTCTGCCCTGTCTCCCCATCACCACATGGTAAATAACAGCCACAATGGGCCCATGTCTGCGGACTTCTGTCAACAGTTTGATGGTTATTGGCGGCTCTGGAGTCTTGCTAATTATGCTGGCACCCAGGCAGGCATCTTCAGATCATGATGCAATGGGGTTTTAGGCTACTTTGCTCTTTGGATGAGAAAGTAAAAGAAGTCAGCATTGTTTGAGATAGTTGCACGGCTGTTTATCCCCCTAGCCTTCATGGTTACCGAAAAGAAAAAAGGCCTAAAAGTGTATCGATTGCCATTGATAGAAACACTGGAGAAAGTGGCTGAGAAAGTCGTCTTTTCCTAAAATACAGAAGGCGTGATTGCGGTTGCCATGATTCTCCCCACGTCCGTATTTAAATAGAGGGAGAGGAGAAGCACAGCCCATCAATAAGGAGTGCTGCTATGGATTATTAACATGTAACGGCCTAGACATTTGCTTGGCTGAAAAGGACTTTGGTGATGTGGGACTGACAGTGTCAATCTTAGCCTTCCTCAGAGAATCAATTAGGAGATAAACAGGTCTCCATGTCTTTGGCAGTGGCAGCCGCGATAGTCCGTCCCCTGGATTTCCTGGGGCAAGGTAAACTGACAGTACAGCTTAGTCCATCAGGGATAGAGGGGGTAGAATAATGTGTGTATGTTGCCTCCACTTGAGAGGCAGTGTTAGTATTGACTGCAGCACAAAGAGGTTGTCGATGCTGCAGTAGAACACAAGCTAGGATGTTAAACAGGGGTAATGATGTGATGCTGCTTAATAAACTGGGTGTTTACAGAAATGAATGTGATAATGCATCCTAGAACATTGGGATGTAAATATTGATATAAGTACGGAAGATAATTGAAGTAATTGAATCTTATTTTGTGTTGTATTGCGTGTGTGTGTGTGTGTGTGTGTGTGTGTGTGTGTGTGTGTGTGTGTGTGTGTGTGTGTGTGTGTGTGTGTGTGTTTAAATACAAATGTTCGTTCAAGGTGTATTTTGAGAGTGAAGCTAGTGAAAAGGCAAAACCTGAGTGCCAAAACCTGACAAAAATGTGGTGCTCTACTCTGCATTTGGCTGAGGAAATTATCTGCAAATTGCTTTTTAATATGAATTAAATTTGGACATTTGTAAAACAGCATAAAACAAGAAGATGTTATTTCTCCGGTCATGCACTTTGTGTATAGTGTAAACGATATTAAATTATTTGATAATGTAATATTAGAAAACAATGTTGTATTCTAATGACACGATTGTATTGTTTCCCTTCTAATAAAAAAAAGAAAGCCAATTAATTATAAGTGTTATTATGCGGGCTGTTTTCTATTTACCAGAACTGGCCTTCATTCAAATAATTACAATTAAGAACCCACATGAAGTATCATTTTACTACATGCATCATTTTATTTGTAAATATTAGGCATTATTAGGCTGTTAATAATAATATAAATAATGTATATGATAAAGCATAATGAAAATGGAATCAGAACAACAGTTTTTGCAAGTATAAATAATACAGTTTGGCTGATAATTAAATATCTTGCCTACGCTGGGGCCATCTGGCTAAGGCTTGCCTGAGACAGGGAAAAAGTGAAGGAAAACAAACAATTCTGACTCCTAAAAGGGAGGGATAGATGGCCTTCAGGAAACTAATCATGCACATTTTTAACCTTATCTACTTGGCCGAATGGCGGGCTAGCACTGTCAAATTGATTTAGCAAAGAAATGCATCTCTGCCAAACAAAATAAATGAAAACATAAAGCCAAGGATCGTAGTTAAAGGGACCAAAGATACCGTGGAAACCTGGAATGCAGCGCTTGGCCAGAGCGGAAAAGAAATAATAGTTTCCCATAGAAGTTACTGAGTTGGTGGCAGGGAGTTCCTTCGATGAAAATAATTCGCAGTATTGAACTGTTCAGCCTCATTGAAAAAAAAAAAAAAAGAGAAGATGATTGGAAAATTGTGTCTTTATAATTTATAATGCAACAGTGGCAGTGGTCGTCAAAGGGCCCCCGGTGTCTTTAGGTATGGGTGGTGTGTATTGATTTTGTTGACAACACGTTAGTGGGTTCTCCAACCATCCAGGAGTGTACCAATTAGTACCTTTTGCGGTTTCTAAGAAAGAAGCTAAATATGAGGTTGAGCTTTAAGGGTTTACCACTTCACTACGGATATGTCTCGACAGAAATATAAAGAACGAGCACCATCCTTCTTGCCTGAAAGCTGATGCATTTTTCAAAGCCAAAACGACGACGTCATCACCGCCGCCATTTTGACTCGCTCCACTTTCCGCCATGTTTGACACATTTCTGTTCCATTTGCGTCACGTGTGTCGAAAAGCGTTGGAATGCATTCATTACCACTCTTTCTCACTTAACCTATTTAGTTTAGATGCAAAAAAAAACAAACAACATCTCACAACTAGCTGGGAGCGTCCTTTGCGTGAAATGCGGGTGGCGGACGAGTGACAGTGTCGGCTTGTGTTCTCCACCTTGTCTGTCGGTACACAGGGAGGGGCTAGACAGGCGTAGCAGAGGGTCATTGTGTCAGAGATGCGCTGGGTGAATACCTCCCCCAGTTACAGCTGTCAGCTCCACCAGAGCAGAGCAGCGCTAGCCAGGCCCAGTCAGCAGAGCTAAAGGAGGGGAATGGAGGTCAGTGTGTGGGGGGATTTGATGGGTGGCCACACAGGGGCTCCTGGTTCTCAACACCTAGACCGCTCATTGTTAAACACGCTGCTCATCTCCTTTATTCTGCCCCGATGCAGATTCCACGCACAGCGGTGCGGAGCACGCGGACCCGGCAGTGAGCTGGGCCGGGGGGCTTTGTGTGGGTGTCACCGGCTGAGGCCGAGTCCCAGCACGACCGTCCCGGCCGGCATGACAGGGGATGCAGACCCCATGACGGGGGATTACTCCCACTCCTATTGTCTGAGAGGGCGCAGCGGCACTGGATTTGGGTGCACGGCTATTCAACGACTGTATTTCTTTTCCTTTTGGCAGTTGACAGGGACGCTGGGGAAGCCTGGCCTTTGTGGGGTATTTTTTTTGTTTTTTTTGCAAGCATCAGAAAGTACAGTGGTGTAGCCCCAGTTGGGGCCATTATTGTGAGTGTTGACACGGTAAGGAGAGCTCGCTGTGAGATTTTTATCTAACCGCTTGCTGTCTGACCTGTTTCCAAGATGTTCAGTTGAGGCTTGTTCCTCATGTATAATTTAGTGTTTGTTCTGTTATCACTGAAAAAAGAGATAGCGGATTGACCTGGATGTAATTCATAGCCTTGGCCAGGTTTGATTTGAGCAAAACTAAGTTAATTTAAAAATAATTCCATTGTGTTATTCAGAATCGTTGTCCGAAAATCCACATACAGTATTATTCATATAGCAACTGTAAAAAAAAAATTTAATAGAGTATAGACATCCACAAAGGTGTAAAAATCATGTGACACCAAGATGAACCCCAACAACAACAATTTGTGGTTTGTGTTTAATTGTTTTTCTTTGAATAAGAATAATTTTCTCTCACATTCATATATGTTTCTACAAGCCAAGGCTTCTCTATTAATTGTAGAATAAAAGGTGCACACCATCTTACTGTAACAGCAAATATTGATTGTATTTGGTCCTGGTGAAAAAAAGAGTTCCGTAGTGATCAATTTGTCATGCCTATATGTAAGATTCGAAAGATAATTTATCCCAACAGCATCAGATTCTGAAATGTTATGTCAAGAAGATTATCTAAACGTTTGATATGTTATTATTAATAATATTCTATTATTCTTCCATCTTAATTGTTTTTATTAGGTCTTTTTTGCAATTTGAGACTTTAATATTATGTAGTGTAGGTTTCTTATTATTTGGAATTACTTGGGATCAGTAAAGGACAATATAATCTACATAATCAAGTAAAATATTGACATGTTGTATCACCGCCCGAACAGGTGATCAATGTGGTCTCAAAAATACATATTTTATCATCATATTAGATATACCAAAAAAAGCTAAAATATTTCGGAGTAGTCCTAAAAATACATCCTATATACATTGGATATTTCTGTCAGATTATTCTAAATAAATGTTTGTATCTACATTTGTGTATGTGTGGGTGTGCGCGCGCTTGTGTTTCGAATAATTTATTATTAAGGTGATTTTTTGTTATTCTGCTGCAATCTCCATTTAACACATTCTCTTCGTTGGCAAAATGTCTACCACGCCCAACACTACAACTCATCGGTACGGACAGAGTCCTGTTTGGTTGGTAAAGCACTATGGAAAATAGTGATGGATGGGCCCTTGGTCTCTTATGGAATAGAACTGGACCAGAAATATATTAACATTTTTTGCAGAGTGCAGCCCAGAAAGATCAGTTTTTTTACAGTGAATGTATTTTTCCCCTGGTATCCAGTCTGAAGGATCCGGAGAGTCAGAGGGATACAGTGCATTCTAGGATGCTCAGTGTTCGGAACCATTGTAATGCAAACCCCATTACCTGTAACCAGAACATGTCTACTCCACTTTTCTCAACTGCCTCATTCTAGAAAGGATACAGTTAGTTGTCTGAAATCCCTTTTCAGCTTTCTACTTTTTTATTGCAGGAAATAAACAATGAGTCATTTGAAAATATTTTCCCTCCTCCTTTGCTTCATCTCAGACACAGAGAAATGCTTTCAAATGCAAACAAATCATCAGGTCGCACTGCAACGGTGTGAACTCTGCCAAGACACGCTCAACTGTTGATGATATAGTAAACAAGAGTCCATTGTGACTTTATCCAGGCTTAAAAGTGAATTGCAGACATGGGCTCATTTGTATACTGTTCTGGGATGTGTTTTTAAAATCACTAAAGCCTGTATATCAAAAGATTTTCCAAGTGCATTTCCAAGAAGTATCATGTTGAAATAAAGAGAAAGAAAGAAAAAAAACAACATGGCGCGCACCAGCAGCTTCTCCTGTGGGCTGTCCACGTAAGACAATAGACAGCGCTATGGCTCTGAAGCAAGCGCTTGAAACAAATACTTCCACTGCCGTTGGCACAAATACATTTGTCTCCCATTTGCATCTCATTTCTAGGGATCACAAAGAAAGGCGCCACGGTTTGACAGCCATGTTCTTTTTTTTTTTACACTCCCATTTCTCCCTTGCAGCGGGCGCCGGTGTCACAGCAAGGTGAGTGACTGGGTCAGGGGTAGCACACAGGTCACGGAGGTTTTACTGTCCTTCATCCCCATCAAACCGCCACGGTGATGAGGTTCCGCTCTCCCATCAGCAGGGAGTAATGGTGGTCATAAAGGCCCTGATTGCAGCAGTGAAGAGAAAGAAGAAGAGAGAGAGAGAGAGAGAGAGAGAGAGAGAGAGAGAGAGAGAGACAGACTGAATATCTAGGGTTCAACAGAGCACTTGAGCCCTCCTCTCTGCTAGTCGGTCTGGGTCACACATAGTCTTTCCCTCATACCGTTCCATCAACACACCACACATATTTACACAAACGCCGTCAACATGCTAAGTTTAACCATAATCTAAAGTGCTTGAGAAACGTAATTGTTTTCTTTCCCTAGGGAAGTAGTCGCGCATGTCCCAGATGGTAATAGATTTCTTTGGTGTCACATAAAAGCAATGCACAGTCCTTTCTAAAGGGGTACTTCTGTAGCAGGAAAACAGGGAAATATTGTCTGGATTGTGATGCCTTAGGTTTTTAATGGGAAATTAATGTACCATACCTATTTACTAATTTCTTATTGGCTCTTAACCTTAATTGTTTGTGAATAACGTCACATTTCCCTATTCCATTTGTTGATAATTTGGTTTGCTGAACTGTAGAAAATGTGGTTTGTGATGCAAGCAAAATCAATACCAAACTTACACAGATTAAAGGAAGACTTCATGAAAAATATTGCTTCACTGCCTTTAGGTTATGACAGTGTATTTACGCTCAGGTTTACTACATTAATCACCCACTAAAGAGACAGAGTATCAGTGCCCTAGAGCTTAGCTGTCATTTCTGTGGGGGCACGCCATGTTGTCTTGTTAAAACATTGATTGAGCACATGTGGTAGGGAACATTTCTCCAAACTTCATATAAACAACCACAACACAGAGAGAGCGAGAGAGGGAGAGAGAGAGAGAGAGAGCGGGAGAGCGAGAGAGAGGGAGGGAGAGCGTGAGAGAGAGAGAGAGGGAGAGTGTGAGAGAGAGAGAGAGAGAGAGAGAGGCGGTTGACCAGACCAACTCGCCGTGCCAGCATTCTGGAACAGTCCCACAAGTCTGTGTAGGCCCCGTCCAATCCCCATCTACCAACGTGTTCTTTTACAATCAAGGCCGTAATTAAGGGGAACCAACCCAGAAATTATCAATCAGTTAATTTGCCTAGGCATGGCTCACCAAGTCCAGCTCCCCCATTCCTGCCCACTGGCTTCTATCAGGAGACCCCCCTCGGAATAAAAGGATGGGCACGGGCAGATTTAGGGATTGACCAAGAGAGCAGGATGCCCACTGGTCACTTAGAGAGGGTGACTGGGCACAAGACATCGAGAGATGCAGATTGTTATCATACAAAATACTCAATCTTTAGAATTGACGAGAAACCGTCTCTTTTTAGCTAAGATAAATTAAGTCCAATTTCCGAAAGATTTGTCAGGCAGGAATTGTATTTGAATCAATATTTGATATCCGTAAAATACATGTAAATCAAAGAATGGCAGGCTTTGCTGTTATTTACAGGACCACAAATAAAAGATATGAAAACGGAAACAAAACAAGCCTACTTGACCGCAATCAAAGTTCGAATTTATTAAACATATATTTTGAACAGTTTTAAAAAATATATATAATAATAATAATATTTCCGTGCTACGATTTGGTTTGTTCCCGTCTCCATTTCTCTTTGTGGGGGGGGGTCCACAATGTGTGGGTGCCGCTGTGGTGGTGTTCCTTTCACCGAGACCCGAAAAGCGACTGACTACAGACCAGCGTATCCAATCCATTTCATTACTCTGTCGCCTCAAGGGCATTTGAGCATTGAAGTATGGAAAGAAAATATCCAGATAGTGTCACCAACCAATTCCACATCTTTAAAGCAAATATAGTTCCAATGGAATTAAACGGGAAGTGCAATAATCCTGTCGGAGAAAACAATTACGTGATTTTTTTTTCTTCTGTTAGTTGTCATAAGGAGAGACAAAAAATATTGAACTGGACCTTCGCAGATGACAGCCCGTCAAGCACCTATGAGAAAATGATGGGAGCTGTTTTCCAGCAGATAGGGCCCTCTGCAATAATAGATCTTGTAAAGCGGCCAAGCTCCCCACTAGCTTGCCTCCACCTGTGTACATATATTATGATAAAACCTGTCATCACAAAAAGAAATGCAATCTTCCCCCAGCTCTTCTCTGGATCCGCTGCTGTTTAGAATATAGCGGTTTTCTTTTTTTTTCTTTTTTTTTTTTTTTTTACAGCCTCATCCCATAAACGGTTTTCTTGTGCATTTTTTAAGTATAATACAGATTGCTCATGGCCAGTGATATCCGGGCACGCGTTGATTCGTTTGAAAGCTCCCAATGGCCCGTAGCTGGTGACATCATGGTGTACCTGCAGCTCAACAGGGCGAGTGCTGGGGACCGGCCAGAGGGCTCTTTCGTGGCGAGTTGGGAGGGGTTGGGGGACGCGTGGAGGAGCCAGCGCAGATCACAAAATCTGGGCCCAGGTTCTCTTGGCAGGCAGCGGAGTGTGAAATGTACAGAACGTGTCATGTTAGCGGTGCAGCTGCCTCTGTGGCTGTGCCTTAGCATTGTCAGAGGCTAGATGGGAAGGAGGGAGGGAAAGAGGGAGGGAGGGAACAGGTCCAGATGTGATGTCTTGCCAGCCCACCAGCCAGATGGGGTGGCCAAAAGAATACGGCATTGATTTCTTGTCTACAGTAAGTAACTTGAAGAACTAAATTCACCGCTCTGGCGCTTTTTTTTGTTTGTTTCTCGCAATCTATGTTAGCTCGACTTCCTGTGGGACTTTGTCCTAGTGGTGGAATAATCCATTTTTATAATCGCAGTAGAAGTGCTAAACAAGTAGCAACGCTAGCAGTGCTGGAAAGCCAGGCAAATGGCTGAAATAGAATTACGTTTTAAACACAATAAACCCGTCTGGTTAGAATGACTGACTGGGAAATGAGACAAGATGCCCGACAAGCGTTTCAAACTTGGGAGACATTCCTGCTTCTTATTTTGTTCCATGTCAAGCCGAAGCAAGCCCTCTATTTACACGGGAGTGTTTTGGAAGCGGCACGCCTAATTTGCAGCAGGCCCCATGTTTTCCTTGTTAATTGCAGTCACATATCATTTAGTTCCCCTTTATATTTAAAAAAAAAACAATCAGAAAGCCTCCACCAGGCCCACAGCGTGCTGATCCCGTCTCTCGGCCCAGTTTATCACAGCAACTGTCTGCTCCTGCCAGGATCTGGAGGAACAGATGCCAACTTATTTTGACTTTGCGCTGCTAGACCCAGTCAGATGAGCAGCAGGTCGAATACGCACGCACGCATACACACACACCAGCGCACGCACACCAACGCACACACACACACACACACACACACACACACACACACACACACACACACCACACACACACACACACACACACACACACACACACACACACACACACACACACACACACACACACACACACACACACACCACACACACACACACGCATGCATACACACACCAACACACGCACACCAACACACATGACTGCCTGGATGGCTGTGAGGCAGTGTGTGTTTAACTCTCTGGTTGTTTAAGTAAGCTGAGATGAATCCCCTCAGGTGAACAGTTCATTAGTGACTCCTTGGCTGGGCCGGCTAGCGTTTGTGTTGGCCCCCCTGCCCCTTTCTCTCTTTATATATCTCTCTTTCTCTCCTCTCTTTCCTCTCTTTCTCTCTCTCTCTCTCCCTCTCTGTCTCGCTCTCTGACCTGTCCTCTGTTTTCTCCTAAGTATTTCAAATGTCCTTCGCTCCTCTCTCACTATCCCTGGCTCTCTTTCATATTCTGTTTGTTTGTGTTGTGCTCGTCTCTGAGGGAGGAGCAAGCGAAGGGGGATGAATGCTAAGCCGGTTGGAGTTATAGCGCTGGTCTTTGTCCTCTCCTCATTATTTTCGCTTTGATTACAATCTGGCCCGGCTCAGGTTCCCCTTAATTCGGCTGGCAGAGGCTTTGGCTGAAATTGTGCCGCGCTGAGTGATGGTTGAATTGAAGCTAAGAGGGGGTTCACTGCAAGACGAAGTACAAAACAACAACGATATCATCTGTAATATATATAAAAAAGAAGAAGATGAAGCTAAAACAAGCGTCCAAACATTATTGCATATAGCATTACAATAAATACTGCCTCCAAGTGGATCCCAGAGTCTTCCGGACACAGAGACGATGTATCCAACCATGTAATTCCTTCAGGGACGCTTTTCCGCCGCGCCACTTACACATATTATACCAACGGGGCGTCTTGTTTATGCCAGAATGAGATTGTTCAGTAACTGTCACAGCGGCTCCGCGGCGCCTGTGGAGGAGCGGATGGGAGAGCCGGGGCTCTGTGCGGCGGGCGGGGATGCCGCCTCGCTTGGAGACAGCCCTGTCATGGGAGGGACTGTGTCGTCAGGCCACCAGCGCCAGCACCACGGGGGCCAGGTCCCCGTGTGGCGCTAAATCATAACGCTGGGCTCCCACCATCTGTTCTCCATCAGTGACCCGGCTCCACCCCCCCACCCCCACCCCAGGCCCCGGACAGACTACCGTCGTGGCCCGTACGCCGCATCCAGCCCCGTCTAGCTCTCGCTCCAGCTGTGGTTTAACTCAGACTCGTTTTCCCCCGTGTATCGATCTTCCCGATACTTTCCTTTGTGACTCTGCGTAGCAATGTTCTTTTCTCTCTTTTTTTTTCTCAAATCTTTCATTTCACCCACCCGCTCCCTCCGTCTCCCAGACCCCTCTCCCTGCCCCTCATCACCCTCTTGTTGTCTCATGTGAAAAGTGTGCTACCCTGTCGGGGAGAGGGAAACTTTTATTCCACTGATGTGAGTCTCTCTCTCAACACCATCGCTGTCACTTTGATTATTGCCGCGGCTCAGAGTTATGGCCGCGCCGATTCCGCCGGCCTTAATGATCAAATGAGTGTTCCTAATTAAAAAAAGAAATTGCAAAGCCATTCCAATGCTTCTCTAGGTGGTGATGAGTGAGGGCAAAGTTATTAGGCTTTTGAACTCCTGCCGTGAGGAGGGCAGAACGCGGACATTCAAAAGCAGCATGACGTTTTGTGTTTGTTATTTCTCCGGAACGTTTTTAATTTCTTGCCACAGATTTATTTCCTGATAACCAACCCCAAACATTACTTTTTTTTGTTCCAGAGAGGGGCAATTATAGCTCTCACGTCAGCAGGCAGGGCTTGTCTCTCAGACCCCCTCCCCTTTATTGCTTGCCACTCTGTCTTAGACCGGAGCTTGCTGCATATGCTTGCTGTGCCATAGTGGATTTTGCGTGCTTTTCCAATTGGTTTTACAGCTCTCGAAGCTTTTGAATGGAATCGTCAAATCATCCTGTCATTGTTCTCCAAAGACTTTGCTGCTATCATGAAGAAAAGTGTGTGCTGTTGTTACCAGCGAGAAAAAGTGTGACATGACTGAGCTGTTTCTCGCTCCAATGCTCGAATGATGTATTGCGGCTTTAAAGGCAGGCACTTATGGCCAAGTATTCTCCATCATGGAACCACTGACTATGACTTTAAAGGTACCATATCGCTAAAACACACAAACGCCACTAGCACATGGTCCATTAAATAAAATATGTTGGAGGCTCAGGGATGGTTTGAGGACTGACTGCCCAATTCACCCGCAGTATTAAAAAGTCTGCCTCACTTTTGGGTGAATTCCAGGCTACGAATACCAGTTTAAAATGGACAATTGCTGTACTGTGCATGTACTGTACATGACTGTACCTAATTCACATGCTTGCTTCTGTCCAAGGAAATGTAAGATGTTTTTCAGTCAGTAGCCATGAATAGAGAGATATAGGGAAAAGTAATGGGAAAAGGCCACCGATTTTAGCTGGATCTTTTCCCCATGGATTCCCAGACTTCTACTTTGGCCCGGGCCACCTTGCCCGAATGCCCCCCTGTGGCCATATGCACCGAGACTGAACCTAACCACTATCCCAGTTCATCCGCTTCTGTTTCCCACCAAGCGTGACTGCTCGACAGCCCATCGGTGTAATTGAAATGACCTTTCACTGATTTGCTGGCAAGTTTTTAATATTTTTGGCTCGTTGTTAGTGCCGAAGCGCAGACATGGCATGCCACATGGAAAATAAATAAATAAATACAAAAATACATTCTGACATGACAGAACAAGACCCTGACAGCATCTTTCCTCGATTGTTCATTTATGAAAATATTTGGGTATATGCAGTCAGGTTTGTGATGGAGTTATTGAGGCAATTTATTCTTCCGCGTGTCAGTTTACTCTGAGAAACGCTTGTAAGAACTGTAACTCATGCCATTCACGAGGCAGACTCCTGAATTCATGCAGGCTGTCAGCGCAGCCCGGCCACATCCATTAATCACTATGCATTTGATCGGAAAGCAGTGAACCTTGACTGTTTCCTGTGATGGAAGGACAATGGACGGCTGTGTTAGATCTGGTTCACCAAATTAGGTTACTCCAGCTAATGGCTATTTAGATGCAGGATAACACAGAGGCCTTTTCCTGAAGAAATGTGTTGATGGAAATAGGAGAATAACCGTGGGGATAGAACGCTTGCAAAAAGGGGATGTTTAATGGGGCACTTGCTTACTCTGGACATACACGGATGTTTCTCCTTTTTTTAAACGTCAGAATATAAGCATGGCATTTGTAGTATAAAATAATGACAAATAATGACTTGGAAAAAAAACAACCTTTTGTTCCGTGAAAAAAAAAAAAAGGCACCAGCCAGCTTTGCAAATACAGGCAATGGGAATGATTTTTGTATGTGCCTGGCAGTGCAATGGCACTCAAAGCCAACGTGACAGGTAGCTTATAATTTGTGTGAATGCTTTGTGAAAGTCACACCCGCCCATTTTCTTAAACGGTTATTTTCTCTGTCCCTTGCTGTTACGGCGCAGCATTTCCAACAACATTATTTCAAACTCCTTTGAGAAGAACAACAGTGGGTTTTACATTACCAAGCCAGGGGAATTGCGCAGAGAATTAAAATTACAATACCTGCATGCCCAGCTGCCCACCTCAAATTGCTCAGCTGCTGTTTATGTGCTTCTCTGTGCAATATCCTGCCATTGAGCTCTCTTAGAGGCACTGTAATAAACCCCTTCGCTGTTGTATGGATTTTAAGTCAGGAAAATGGGAATACAGACAGCAGAACGCCGGCTGTACCGTCTCAATGATTTGAGTCCGACTGTTTCCTCACCAAAGGCACTCCCTGCTTTTGGAGACTAGCCTGTAAAATAACGACACGCTTGCTGCGAGTAAATAGCAGCCAGCCACTCCTAAAAGGCTCGAAAACTCAAATTAACCTCGGTGATATTCTACCATGTCTACACGGCTGTTTTCTGTAAAAAGCCAAACAAACGGTTACTCGTGTCGGTGTGTGTGAGTGTAGCTCTGGGTGCAGTTTGGGTTTGGCTGCCCAAGCAGTTTTTTTTCTGGCTCGGTTATTTTCCTCTAAATGAGAACGAGATGTCGTGGCTCCCCCATTGCACGAGCGTGGCCGCCTAGATGAAGAATAGGCCCGCTGCCTCCTGGAGACTAACGCGACTGGCCGCATGGCATCACTTAGTCCAAATGTATTGCCTCTTCAAAATGGGACAAGCCGTCCTGGTGTTTGAGGGTCTCTCCCTGAATGGGAATAATTGACTCCTGAAACATGTTTAATGTCTTTTCATTTGTTTAGCTCTCACCGAGGCGTTGGGTTCACTGTGTGGTATCTTAGTTTTGCGGCACTCTATTCAGGAGGAAAATACTTATTCTACCAAGTAAATGTTGAATATAAATTACATAATATTATGATGATTTTTCACGTTCATTTTGTAATATAATATCATTAATAAGACAGAAATACTAGGCTCAGATTTTTTTAACAATATTTAAAAGATATACACAAACAAAAATAAAAAGTAACAATACATTTTTTACACAATTTCTGAAATAAGATAGGCTATATTTATTTTTTAATCAATCGGTAAGATATCTGTAAGATTATAAATATGTTAAATAGAATATATAGAGTAGTATTCTCTTTTAGACAAGCCTCACACTGTGCGCGATGTGAGTGCTCACTATAACACTCCGGGTCTCCTGGGTCCAGAGTTGACCTGAGCGCCGGGCAGGCCCTGGGGCCTAAAACCACTCAAGGCCTGCTTCGCTACTCCAGAAAACGTTCCAATTCACTACAGCGCTCACCCTCCACCTCTCTCAGACCCCAGCACGTGCATACACACACACACACACACACACACACACACACACACACACACACACATATGCACTCACTCTCTCTTGTTCTCTTTCTCAAACACATACGCACACACACACAAACACACACACACACACACACACACACACACACAAACATCTGGTATCCAGGACGGTTCCCATGAAAGCAGACCTTTTAGCTCCCGACGCAGGCCCATCCGCTGGTGTTAATGACGGGGGCATTCCTCAGCTCCCCGATTCCAAACGCAGGGCGATGTCGAGTGGATGCAAAACAGAGGCGTCGTGCGGTGTGGAGGGGTAACCCAACCCCGGCAGCAGGGGCTGGCTGCCACGGCACAAAAGGGGGCTGAGGGCCTAGCCAGAGAGCCTGGGGGTCAGGAGCCAGTGCCACTGGGCCCGGCGAGTGTGTGTGCCAGGGTCACTTCCTCCAGAAGGAGCAGCCGGGGTCAGAGCAATTTCCCCCCAGTCAGGGAAGGGTCAGCGTCCCACTTCCCTTTCATATCACTCACTGGAGGACGGCGAGGGAGCGCAGAGCGGCCCCCCGTCATCGTAGTATTACCTGCCAGGTCTCTGGAGAATAGCGTTAGATATGGAAGTGGGGGGCCGGGCTGTGGAGCTGTTGTTTTGAGGGAGAAGAAGGGGTCATGGGAGGAGAGAGTGAGACCAGGAAAAGTTGTTGAGGCGTTGTTGTGGTCCAAATCATCATTATTCCATACCAGGGTGTTCCAAGGGTTGTTCCTTTCCGGTGTTGTTAGTTCACTGCCGTTACATGCTGGTCTCCGAGTAAAAACTACAAACATATTGTGGACTACAACTGAGTGATCAGGTGAAGGTAGGCGTGGGGACTTTGAGGAAAACTGGAAAAGTATTTTGGAAAGAAAATAGAACCTTTCCAAACAAGAGCAAAAAAATTACATTTGAGGAGCTTTTGGGAAAGGGATAATTTAGCCTAATGTTTTTCGAGTGCTTCGGCTGTGACCCAAATAGCATCATTTTTGCTCTCCTCTGCCACTCACATGACTGTCCCAAACAATGGCAGTGGCTCAAACGTCTTCCACCGTCACCGGTCTGTGGTCAGTCAGTCAGTCGTGCAGTGTGCTCAGTACCACTTTCCAGGGGAACAACGTGCCCCTCAGAAGTTTACTTGGCCGCAGTGCCAACCTAGAAAAGTGCCCGGGGCGACGTCCGGGGACTTCATTTAGAGGATAATACCAATGATAAGCCCTTTGATCCCTGAGTTCCTCTCTGTCTCTCACCCCAACGGTAAAGTCAGTCCGATGGAGGATTTCTCCGTTTTCTTTTCCTCCTCCACTTCTTCTTCTTTTTCTTGCAGCGTTATTTCAGCAGGTCAGGGAATGATTAGCAGATTACGATGAGCTAAATCAGTCTGGCTCTCAGCCAATGGAACGCGGTCGCTCCTGAGCCCTGGAACTCTGCTGAGAGAAACGGGGGTGGGCGATATTGGTTCATCAACTCGGGCCTCATAATTGGCGCCCCTCTAGTGATGGGCTTTGTGAACTGTGAAACCCGTCGGCGAGGCTTCTGAATGTCTGTGCGCCTGGCCATTGCGAGGGGCCATAATGGCCCTGCGGAGCGCCGCGCGCTAAGCTTAGCTGTCCACACTGAGCTTTTTTCATCAGCCCGCCAATGACTACTATAAAGCTTTAAGCACGGCATTACCTCCACTGTCATATGAGGGGAGTCTGCTTGTGTGTGTGTGTGTGTGTGTGTGTGTGTGTGTGTGTGTGTGAGCACGTTCAACTCGTCCTCCCCACGTTCATACCGCTCTCTGCATCTATCCCCACGACATGTGCCACACGTGTTCCCCCCCTTTTCAAAGGCGAGCTTGTTCTGCAACAACACACAGTCGTCGTCGTCGTCGCCGTCCCCCCCCCCCCCCCCCAGCACCCACCGGGCAAGAGAAAACGGGGGTGGTGGGGGGGGGACCCCCCCTAA
>JAPMUY010000945.1:112500-142500 GCA_026901105.3 Galaxias olidus
TACTGTAAAAACAGTAATACAAAAAGTGAACAGTAATATTAGGGACTGACGATTTGGAATGAACCCAAACTTTGATAATATCTACTTCATTTATTAAATTTTTTCTTTACCCTCCACAGCTGTCAAAAAGTTGTAAAAAGGACAAAGTAAAAGTAAAAACGAAAAGTTTTTTTTTTTGCTGTGTAAAATACATCTATCCATATATTCAAATACCCTACAAATGGCATGTTGTGGAGGGTGTGCCTCCAAGACTAAATCCTCTCTTGGCTACCCAAATATTTTACCATGGCTTAGCTGCTCCACTAAAATCTTCACTTGTGTGCACTCCATTGCCCCCTCATCTTGGTTTAGAAAAAGCCAGTGGATTAGGTTCGCTGTCTCAGGACTCGGCTGTTTGACTCCCTGGCGAGAGAGGTCTCATGTCTGTGTCACACGGAGAGGGAGACAGAGAGAATGCGAGAGACAGCGAGAGAGAGAGAGAGAGAGAGAGAGAGAGAGAGAGAGAGAGAGAGAGAGAGAGAGAGAGAGAAAGAGAGAAACACGGGAGAGAGACAAACGGGACAGACAGACAAAGAAGAGAGGGTTAGAAGGGAAGAATAAAACAATTCCAGTACAGTACGTTAAGAGAGAGAGAGGGGGGGGGGGGCGGGGGGACGAGTGTTTTCATCAACAGTGATATCATTCACAGAGAATGTGAAAGGCTTGTTTGAATGAATATCTCAAGAAAGAGAAGCCATTTATTTCGATTGTGCCGTATAGTCAATGTTTAGGCTGTGCATGGCTGAATGCTGAATCCAAGGGCAAATGAGCTGGGCTTTTACATGAATTTCCTCATCTTTTGTATGTTTTTTTACCCAATTCTGTCTGTGTATTTCAAAGAAGGGACCTGCGAAATGTTTTTTTATCCTATTTAAATTAATCCAGCTAAAAATACACCCGAACAGTCTTATGCCTGAAGAATTGTTCTAACAAGAATGCATAAATAATCTTAACTTGATTATTTCACATATTTTTTTGTTCTTGTATTATTATTATTATAATTTTTCCTAATTTACAATAAATTAAAGGTGTATGCAGTCATGCTATTTCAGTAATAAAGTTTGAACTACTAAAATGGGTATTTCAAGTGCATCATTATTGCTGCACTTGATAGATTATTGTAATCTTTAGTCGAACTATTTCCACAAATGTGCCTCGTTCTTGGTAGTGTTAGACTACAAGGAGCATACAATGAGAGGAAGTGTAGATGTAAGAAGTAGTTGGCTGTGATGCCAATAAAGACTTAATCAACACCTCATGTCAGTGTCCTCACAATTATCGGGAAAACAAGCCTACGGCAATAATGAGAGAAAGAGAGAAAGAGAGAGAGAGAGAGAGAGAGGGAGAGAGAGAAAGAGAGAGAGAGAGAGAGAGAGAGAGGGAGAGAGAGAGAGAGAGAGGGAGAGAGAGAGAGAGAGAGAGAGAGAGAGAGAGAGAGAGAGAGAGAGAGAGAAAATAATTTTGTGTCAGCTCGCCTGGGTATGTGTGTGTGTGTTGGTGTGTGTGTGTGGGGGGGGGATGCATCTAAGTGGGAGAGAGAAGACAAAGAGAGACAGGGCTGCAATGCACACACCGTCAGTTAATGCACTGTGTCCCCATATCGTCCACCTAAACTTTGAGATTCCCTCATCAACAATGGCCACTATTGAGTGAAAATGATATGGCTTGTAAAATGTATGCAAAGCACCCATTTCAATGTTGTCACTCAGCAAATGAACTGACTTGGAATCAAACAACACCAAATTTGACAGATAAACATTTGAATTCTTCAAACCAAAGAAACTAGAAACTTAAATTGGGCCAAAATGTTCCCTGCACCTTGAATGTTTTTCATAAATAAAAAAACAAAGCTGGTTACAGGAAATTGTTTCCATCCTTGCACATCCTGTGTATTCAATTTGAATGTCAATTTGCTGACTAGCGACAACATGCACGGTGTAAAAGACGTTCTACAGTAAATTAATGAACAATTCCTAATCTACTCTGCCACATCTTAATTCATGTAGGAATTGCATTTCTAAAGCTATATAAAAAAAATCCTGTGCCTTATTCCACTTTCTAAAAAGCACAAGTGGCACATATTTAAAATGCATCATGTGTCCTCCTATCAAAACAGAGTCATGAAATCATCCACCAATCAGTGTGCGGTGTTGCGCTGTGCTGACAAATCATCTGTCTTCCCTGTCCTTATCTCCATCCCTAATGGAGTAGTCTGTGTGTTATGTGGCGTGATGTGGGAACGGTGACGTTGTGAGATTCTTCTCCCTGTGTTTTGGTGAGGGGATGCTGTCGCTGGCTCTGAAAAGAAACCCTCAAACAACAGCTATTTGTAGGAGACACACGCATTTGCATCTGGAGCTTATGAGAGAGAGGCATGAAGGATGTATATATAAATATATATAAATAATGTATATCACATGCCTACAAATTTCTTTTTCTGGACGAAGAAAGCACATTTATTTGCCCGATATCTTTCCACTCTTGCCAAAGATTGTGAACATACATGAAATTGACAGTTGGAACTGAATTGAATTCAGACGATTTGGTTGCACACAATGTTCACTCTTCAATGACAGCGTCTGTACAAGGAGAAGCCAGCCCATGGCTATGTTTAATTAATTCCGATCATCATTAAAACAGAAAAGCAAAGCCACGATGCTCCATGGCTCATGCCATAATAAGTGTGTGTAGCACCCTCAGAGGAGCACACTCCTCGCCTGCAGCGGGGAACGTACACACTTAGCATGACATCATCAAAAACGCAGCAGTGTATGGATTTTTGTTGTTGCCCCCTGGAGATAAAGTGCATTCCTGGATCCGCCACCGCATTAAACACAGCCCCGGTGCAGACTCAAAAAGTCAGGTGCGCTACTTTGATCCGACAAAGCGAAGAAGAGAGATGGAAAAAGGGAAGAACAGACTGGCCGGATGAAACACCCACTTCACTCTGTTCGCCATGTTCATTCCCACTGTTGGAGATTCTGCACGGCGCATGTGTGTGCTAGCCCACCATCGAGATGAGCCCCTGACTGTCAGGTACGGACCGACGTTTTGTCTCGAGCGGGTCCAACGCGGCGGCACATCGTCGAGGACCCAATCCCTGTCGCGTCCAACCTTCCTCACCCTCCTCCGCCTCCTCTCCCGGCTCCTTGCAACGCGAGGCCCGTTCTCTCTGGGAGCCTCACGATGTGTTTTTTTTGTTTTTTTAAATACCACCACGCTCCAGAGGATGAGCCATAGGACCAGAGTGGCCCTTTTCATTCAGGAGCACATTAGCGGGCCTCATTACAGCGCCGGCCGCGATGGGCTGTGAAAGGAGCTCTGTGCTCCGGGCTGCCATTCAACACGCTCACAGCCGCGCCGCTGTCCCATTCCGTCCCCGGCAGAGTAGAAATATGTTAATGCATGTTTACTGCAGCACCCGCCACCGCCCTCCGCCCCAAAAGACGACCCCACCCCACCCCACCCCACTGACAGGCCAGGGGTGTATTCAGGAAAGAGCATCAGGGCAGCATTTTGGAAGGAGAGGGCTGTGGAGAAAGAGAGAGGGCGAGCGGAAGGAGGGGAGGAAGGAGGGAGGAGGAAGGAGGGAGGAGGAAGGCGGGAGAGCAAAGGAGGAGAAAGAGAGAGAGGGTGGCGTATGCATTATTAACTATGGCTTCATCACATGTTCTTCGTTTCTCAGGGACTTATTATTCCGTGGCGCTTTAATGAATAACAAGAGAAGAGAGGGCATGAGAGAAGGAGGGATTAGAGAGAGTTGATTTATGGAGGGAGTGCAGACAGCACCACCAGCTGGTCTGCTCGAGTACTGCAGCACACACACATCACCTCGCACACACACACACACACACACACACGCACGCACGCACGCAGACACAGACCCACAAGCCATTCACCCAAACACACACACACGCTCGCGCGCGCACGCACGCACCTGCAACCTATTCACCCAAATGACCAAACACACACGCCTTGTAAGCTGATAGATGTAGAAATAGCCACAGAGGGCAGCGTGTGCCGCGGCCCTGACATTAACATGAGATGTGACGAGGGCCTTGTCTGCAGCGCTGCATATAGATTGGGATTTTGCTCTGTCAAGGATACTCGTCAGGAGCCTGACAGCCAGATTTCATGGGCTCTCTCGCGCCGAGGTTGGACCGTCCAGGCCGCCTAAAGTATCTGTGTGTGTTTGTGTTTGTGTGACTGTGTGTGTGCGTTGCCGCGCGCGTGTGTGTGTGTGTGTGTGTGTGTGTGTGTGTGTGTGTGTGTGTTAGTGTGTCTATTCATACTTAGCCTTTGTGTGTCACATAGAGAAAAAGATAGTGATTGTGGTGGGGTTATAGTGGTATCCAAGGTGACCGCCTTTTTTGTTCTTTTTTTTGGTCAGGGTGCGGGCGGGGGCATTTTTCTGATTGCTGGTGTCCTACTTTCACAGAGTTTATCCTCTCTCACGGTGCAAGAGCAATGGACGTTTCCCTTTAATTCCCCGCTATATTACTCACTGTCTCACACGCTGGTTACAAATGTACATCATTAAAGTGCTGCCTCACTTTCCACGCGTCTTCTCTCAACCTTGGGCACGAGCAGGGCGTAACGCAGCATCGCGCCATGTCCAGGATAAGGCTATCAGAGAGTATGTGAGGGAGCACCGCAACTCCCAGGCAGCCTCCCGCATGCCTTTCAGGGCCGTAGGAAGGCGAGCGAGCAGAGGTCTTTTGGGGTAGGCGGGTGGGGGTTTGGGGGATAGGTGGGGGTTTGGGGTGTTTGAAATGGTAAAGGGGGGCGCGGGGGGCCGCTGGGGCGGTGGATGCAATATCAGAGGTTGTCCGTTTACTGAACAGCATGATTCGGGGGGTGGGGGGGCTTTTTGTAGTTCCCCTTGTTCCTGCATTTGGTTTCTGGTATGATGTGTGTGGAGACTAAGAGGTAGAAGAAAGCCCCCCCCCCCCACCATTGCCCCTTCGTCCAGCAGAACGTCGTCCTCTCTCCACTCTCAACTGAAATGCACAGTATGTGTCAGAATTCCTCTTTCGCGCTGTCTCGCTTCCTCTATAGCTCTCCGTCTCTTTCTCTTTCGCTCTCTGTTTCTCTCCCTCCCTCTCTTTATTCCTTTGGCCATGATGGGTTGAACACTGTGAATGTGCGAGTGTGTGTGAGTGGTTTGTGAGGCATGTGTGTGTGTGTGTGTGCGAGTGTATGTTTTACCCTAGACACCCCAGAGCCCACGGATCCTGCAGTGATCAGTCAGAGATGCTATTGATTTCACTTGAGAGGGAAGAGTCTTTCCCCAGTCAAACTGTAGTCCAGGCGGACACGGGAGCCGCTGAATGATTTGCAATGGTAACATGGGAACAAAGGTACCTGGAATCAAAGGCCAAACTAATGTGTTTGTGATTTTGTGGGCACCAATTATGTATTTAGTGTTTTGGTAAATGAATCCATGGCTGAAACAACCATCGCAAAAGCCTTGTTCCATCGAAAAAGCTTAATCAAAATTAATAAATTATAAAAACAAACAAAATTAATATTACTGCATGGAGACCTGCAGTGTTCCACTATTGCCTTAGTAATATGATTATTTGGTTGTTTGCTGATAATTATGTTTTGTGATCTAACGGGTTAATACTCCTCAAAGTGTGGGGTGTCGGGGTTGAGAGCAGACACCGATAAAAGCCAAACTCCTGTCTAACTCCACATCCTCGGCATTCCGTCTCCATTCAACAGAGACAGTCTGGCCCTCTGCTTCACCAGCTCTGTTTGGAAACCTTAAACCCATTCGCAGCTGTTTTAGCAGACCTTTGATAATTCTTACCCCTCCCCCCCTCTCTCTCTCTCTCTTCCTCCCCCAAATCAGGCCAACTGGTGGAGAGTCGAGGCGGAGGAGGCTGGTACATGTCCGCCACCGAGTGTGGCAGCTTAACTGTTTATTTCCTCTGGTGCGCTCTCTCTCCGAGGGCAGCCGACGAGCAGATAAGTCGGAGGGATTGAGCCGGGGACTACTTCAGAGAGGTGGCTGGGCCCGTGTTTATCCTGCGGGGTGAAAGGTCGCGAGGCTCCACATAATCCACAGCGGGAAGGCTCTGTTTCGGCCTGATTGAGAGGGTAAGGCGGTGCGGACAGGTCCGGCTGTCCCGCTCGTTCTTCCCCGCGGAACGAAAGAAGGCACGTTTCTTTTTTGTGTTTTCTTTTATTTGGGCTTAGAGATATGTTGGTTGTTTAAGAGCCAGAAGGAGGCGGCACCTGCAACCTGTCACTCCATGGCTGTCAACACCAATGGCCGCCATCCATCATGTTTGGAAAACCATTAATCTCCTTCAGGCCCGGAGAGCAACTGTTCCCAGGCCCGCTGACGGGATCCATCCGGTCCGGTTCCACCCCAGGGGGGGCTTCCGGATCTGTTGCTGTGTCTGGGCCCTGATCCGTCTAACTCTGGCACACAGGCCAGACGACACCCCTGTCGACGTGACACAAAGTAACATCAGGACCGTGCCCCCCCGTTAGTCTCCAGGAGGCCATTCCCCTCTGTGGAAGACAGAAGCCTCTGTGTGTGTCGGCACGGTAACATACAGGTCACGGTGTGTTGGCGGGACAACAGCATCTGAGGCTAGGACCTGTAATGGCAGAATACAACAAACCCATTGTTTGTCTGCTGACCTGTAGTGTACGCGATTAAGTTGCTGTTTCTATGGAGGTATTGAGGTTGATCGCCACACACAGGCCGGTAAGGTTAGGACCACCCCACCAACCCCCTGCAACTTGGACTTGGCCAAGGGGAAGATGGGAATATTGTGTGCGGACTACTGCGTAAATATTTCCCTTAGTTCAAACCTTATCTGCACTGGGCTTTGGTAACAGCGGGCCCCTGACATTTATGGCACAAACACACACACACACACACACACACACACACACACACACATACACAAATATATGTTCAAACGGATAGGGGAGGGAAAGGCATCTTAAAGTAATAGCATTGGGTCCTGAGCGATAAAGTGACAGGGGGAGGGGAAGTTTAGTGCATGTTACCGTTTGTCGAACAACATCAAATAAAGGATACAATTACCTAAAAGCCGGTCAACAGCGACCTGTAAACATCCTTTTACTGAGAGTACACAGCTGCCTCCTCGTCTGTGTATGTGTGTGTGTGTATGTGTGTGTGTGTGTGTGTGTGTGTGTGTCTGTACCCTGCTGTACATCTGTGCTAGCCTGCTGGTAATTGTGTGTGTTCTCAACCGTATTTATCATTCCACATAAACACTATAGCTGTTCAGCACTTCAGGGGGTGGGGTGGGGGGGTCTCTTTTAAGTGTATGAAAACAATACGCACAGACACCAGCGCTCTGGAGTTCAGCAGTTCACACGGTCACCTTCTGAACCCTGCTCTGACCCTTCTGAGGCGTTGGTGGCCTTGCAGCTCTCTGGAGCTAAAGGGGGACTTAGACAAAATAACAAATATCTCGCTATGGTTCCCCAAAAGCTCACAGGTCTCTGTGACCCTTCTCAGGACCCTCCGGAATGGGAGAGAAGAGTGCAGGAGGACAAGAAAAGAACAGAGGGATGGGGTGTGAAGGGGACATGGGGCGGGGAGTCTGGGAAACGGCTAGCTGGCTTGCTGGCTGGCTGGCTGGGTGGCTAGCTGGGTGGCGGTCTGGCTGGTTGGATGGCTGGCTGGCTGTCTGGCGGCCTGGCTGGGGGTCTAGCTGGCCGGCTGGCTTGCTAGCTGACTGGTTTGCTGGCTGGCTGGCTGGCTGGCTGAATGGCAGGCCCACAGTTTGAGACCAGCTGTCCGCCTGGGGAAGAGGGACGGCCGGTCAGCAGCAGCAATCAGCTCACCCAGAGGCAGCCTGATCTGAGTGGTCGAGCCCAGTGGGCAGAGTACACACAGAGAATCTGTTTCTGTGCTCCGGAGCATGTCCTTTAGAAACCAGGGGAAAACAGGTGGAGAGGAAGGGAAAGGGGGAGAGGGAGAGAGAGAGAGAGAGAGAGAGAGAGAGAGAGAGCGAAAGCGCGAGAGAGTAGGAAAGAGAGCGAGAGAGAGTAGCAAAGAGAGTGAGAGCAACATGAAGGCCACCTTATATCTCCCGTTTCCCCGAGAGCACAGCGGTGAAATGCATTACGTGACTTTGAACTCGGCGTTTGAACCTTTGGATGGGACCAGTTCCCATACAGGGCCCGTCAGGAGGGAGAAGCAGGGTCCAGCATGCCACACCCTGGGAAAACAAAGCGCGGACGTCCCTCTCGCTGCGGCAGAGGCCCCGAGTTCACAGCTCAGACGACAGGACAGACAGAGGGATCATGTGAAAGCCCACAGCTGTGATGCTGGTGCGTGTGTGTGTGTGCGTGCGTGCGTGCGTGCGTGCGTGCGTTTGAGAGACCGAGATAGAAAGCAAAAAGAAGAGAGATTCAGTCGGCTGTGTGTGTGTGTGTGTGTGTGTGTGTGTGTGTGTGTGTTTATGTGTATTTCCGGAGCTTAGGGGGGGAGGGCGTGCTTTCACTCTCTCCCCGACACGGGCCGACCTGCTCTTGTTTGAAATGGCTGAGGGCTCAGCGATGGAGCTAAGTGCCCCGTGACCCGCCCGTGTCCTCTCCACGCCCCCCCCCCCCCCCCTCGGAGAGGCATCTCGGGACAGGCTCCAGCGGAGCGCATCTCCCCAAACAGCCCGTCTCCTGGAGGCCGGTTTGTTTTAGCAGGACCGGTATGGGGGCCTGCTCCAGGTCAACAGGGGTCAGGACAGCGCGGGTAAATTCAGAGCAGCACTCGGACGGTCAGTAGGCGGCTCGAGCCACCCCCCCCCCCCCCAACGGCTGGTCCCATAACAAATAAAAGATCCACCGGGAGGTCTGACTCCTCTCCTGGATGACCTTTATGAACGCTCGCTTATTTCTTTAATAATAATAATATTTCGTTGCATTTTGTTTTGAGCACACTATGGTTTTAAAGGTGATGGCGTGGGATGTTATTATTTGTTTTGGGTTGTACATTGATAGGTCAACAGTCATTTTTTTCTTTCTCCTCGTAGCGGAAGGAATTGAGGTTGGCAGCAGAACGGGCCCTTTTAGTGTGGCGGATAAAGAGGACTTAACTTGAGAAGGAGATAACTTTAACTGGGGGCCCCAACGGCAGGCGGGGATCTCAACGTAAGACCACTCAATGTGGTAACGCAGCCTTGGGGAGGCTGTTGATAGGACGTCGGGGACAGGCCCGTGTCGTTAGCCGGGCGAAGACAGCGCTCGTTCGTTGTGTGCGCCGCCACTGCCGCGATGGTCCTGCCCCCTGGAGAACGCGCGCCAAAGCGCTCGCTAGGCCGCCGCCAACAGCTTTTGGCAGATGTGAGCAGCTGTGCTCTTGAGAAGGTCTCCTTAAAGAGGCCTTACAGGTGCGGTAATCAGGAGTTTGGAAATCTCCCCGCCGCCTCGCTCCTAATCAGCCCCGGAGCTATTTTTACCAACCCCCTGGGCACCGGCGGCTCAGTCACACGGAGAGCGCCGGAGAAGGTGAGCCGTGCTCACAGAGGAAAGGGGGGCCCCCTTTCAATATGGAGGCCCCAGGCGAGTACACTTAGACACAACCAGTCACCTTCTCTCACCTTGGCGGAGGGTTTTGGAGCGCTCAGATGGCGTGGGGGTGCGGACAGATTTCACTCCTATCTTTGGGCGAATGTAAGGAGCGGCGCGTTTGTTAATTCTCTCTGGAGGTGGAGGACGTTAACGATTCCTCCATTGGTCCAGGAGTAAAACCAGCTGTGCGATCACGCTAAGCGGGCAAGTGGTGACTATTTAAATGTCCGGTTGCTTTTTCAAACAGCATATCCTGATGAGTGACAGGACCATAAACATGAAATGTGCTACTGTAAAAGCAAAAGGCCGGAGCAGAAAACATATACGGATCTCCTTTCATCCTCATCCTGTGTCTCGTCTTTTAATCATCCCTGTCTCCCCTCTCTGTGCTTCTTTGTGTCTTTCTATTGGCAGCTTAATTGACGCTGTGAACTGCGACAGCCAGGCACACATTCACACTCATACCCCCCCCCCCCACACACCACCACCACCAACACCACCAACACACACACACACACACACACACACACACACACACACAGAGAGAGACAGACCCAAACAGAAGAGGAGAGAGCGAAAAACACGCCAGAGAGGTTTGCAGGCTGTGCGAGATAATAATCCTCTCATCGGAGAAAAAAAGGCGATGCAGCGGTGGCTAACCTTTTCGCTAACTGTGCCGGTGTTATGTCTGAGTGGAGCCCCTAGTTTAGTGCTGCCCAGAGCCCAGTGAACACTTGACCGTCTGGGGGGCTTTACAGCTCTCCACAGCCCAGAGACCCAGACAGCTCTGGGAGGGAATGAAGAGCTCCGAGCAGGCCCTGGGAGTCGGACCCAGACAGAGACGGAGACAGACAGAGGGGGGGGGGGGCTGTTTCGTTGTATGGCGGCGGGGTTTTAGGCACGCCATCCCCCTGGGTTTAGAGCTCTGGCCAGGATCTGTGTTGGTTATTAGTCAGCCGTGGATCCAGGGGGAGAGGAGTGGCCTTGTTCTGCTTTCTCTCCCTGTCACCCTTCTGTCTCCCTGACTCCGTCAGCTTTTTGTTTTCCTTCTGTCGTTTTTTTCCCTCCATGTCCCCGTGTGTCTCTCTCTTCCTCTCCCTCCATCTGGCTGTTTCCACTGTGCTCGGGAGACCAGCTTGTCCTCTGCTAGGATCTCCTCAGAGGGAGAACTAAGGACGGCCTCAATTAAGCGTCAGTTGGTTGCGTTTTAGCGGGAACGCTGTCCTGCGTTCCAGGCGGCTCCTCGGTCTCCTTCCGCACGAAGCCCCACAAAGCCTCTGATCATGTGCGTATTGACGTCGGGGTGCATCCATTGATATAATTACACGGTAAACAAAAGGCGTCTCCTGGAGAGCGCTTGCCGTCGTCTAAGCTGAGTTTCTCTTTTTTCTCGTCTCGGCGGCATTTGAAGTTGCGACGTTTCCTCTTCGTTTTCTTTCCCGTATTTTTTTGTTCACCGACGCACACGTCGTAACGATCCTCCTCCTCCTCCTCATCACTTCCTGTCTGATGCCTTTGCCCCCCCACAAAAAGTGTACTCGGGAAACCAGGAGACAGTCAAAGAAGTGCTGCCTGCAATGTTTCACGAAACGCCATGTCTGGCTGGGGAAACAGAGTCCAGAAATAGGGCCATTAATCCGCTTATTCATCTTCCCGTTACAGGCTGTCATGTGAAATCAGCACCTACAGTAAACACTGGCTCCATCCAAATAGCTCAAGGCTACAGTTGTTCTCCCACTCTTAGGCATTTTCCTGGCGTCTTGAAGCCTTCCGAAGGTTTGCGTTTTTCTTTGGTGCTTCTGTCCCGCAGAGAAGGGGGGGATGGAGGAGGAAGACTCCGGGAGACTACGACGCCTCCAGGGATTCTTCTGGTTCTCTGTACAAGTTACATATCTAGGACTTTACTGTCTGTTAAGATGAATAGGAATCAAAATGAATGGTGGACATTTACTTAGGATTATCACAGTATGTGTTTGTACTAGTTGTTGTTCAACATGCTCCATCAGGAAACTTATTGACAGTTACATTTGGCCTCTAACGGCCTAAATAACAACTGCGAGGGTAGGTTCACATTATCTATGGCGTGTTTCTACGAAGCCACATCTAAAAAAGCATATTTTTCTTCATTGCAATTTATAGATCATAGATAATCTAAACTGCTTTTACCTTGCAATCTTTAATTGTATCGAATCCCTTGCCTCGTCTAACCAACTCAAAGTGAGACTATAAATGCAGTTTTCTTTAATGTTTTTCTTATTAATTGAACTTGCCCCCAGTGCTCTATGCAAATGTTCTCTAATTGAGATCATTTCAAACAGTACCGATAAGTCAAGGACAAATATTCCTGCTGAGAACGACTCATCCAAAAGACACTCCAACAATTTCAGACCGAGCTGAAGAGGCCAATTATTTCAAGTTGCAGAGGCAGGATAAGGATTGCGGAAATTATGTGTGCCGGCGTGGCTCAGGTTCGCTATGAAGATGGCGAAGATGAAAGTAACAAATGACTCACATTTGAGTTACAAGGCTAATTAACTTCAGTTTTAGCATTCAAACGTTTCCACGAGGTTTTTGGTGCGGAGGTTAAAGGAAGGAATCCATTTTGTAGATTTACTGGTCTCGTTACTTTACGCTAGGCATGACAAAACCAGCATTCCCCCTGCTTGAGGTTTTGAGGGGGGGAAGTTTAATAAAGGAGAAAAGTACATCGAAGTTGTGAAGGACCTTGAACGATATGGGCTTCGTTTTCCTCCAGGCAAGTCAAGGCGAAGGCTTCAGAAGTCTAGCTTCTGACTCATAATGGCAGCAAGATAACAGCTATATTTACTAAAGTGATTTCATGCAAAATTACCACACGTTCATGGCCAACACAAATAGGTTGCCCAGTCGCGCGCACACACACACACACACACACACACACACACACACACACACACACACACTCATTGAGATTCCATCCCTCTCACCCTCACTCTTCTGCACTCTCCCTCGCTCTCACACAGAAATACAAACACACACATAAATCACACCTATTTTGACATTACATGTCTGGCTAGTGTAATCTACGTAAATACAATTCTTTAGTCCCTCAAACATCAAAAGAAATGTAGTGCTTGGCACTTATTTGACAAATGGTAGAACTGATTGTGCGGCGTAGACAGAAGAAAACAGCCTATATTTCAAATGGTTCCACAGTCAGTTGGAGCTCTTTCTCTGCCTCTGTGCAGCAACGGAAGGGAAATCTACATGAATGAACACATGCCAAATGCCCTTTCTACAATAAAGAAAAACATCTAAAACTTTCACATCTCAGTTGTGTCTTGTACAACGAGGTTACGAGTAACAAAGGTTACGAGTAACAAAGGTTACGAGTACCGTTTGTACACCATGCTGCATGATGTCTGTAGAACGGAAGCTTCTAGAATACTCACTGGACTACTTGACACACCAGACCCGTGTTTTTTATTTTTTACCTCCGATTACTCGGCCAGACCTCAACCCGGTGACCCGAGAGGTCTTCCTCACAGGTCATGACTATCAGTGACCCCTGTCCATCACCTTGTTGTTGTTGAAAAGTGGGCCCGCTATCCCTTACCATAACCTGCACCTAGGGCCTGTAACGTTGACAGACACACGCTGCCAGTGGCGCCATGGAAAGGATGACGTGCTCCAGACACAAAGAAAGAGCTCGCGGTAAGGAGGAGTCCATCAGGGTCACGGTTTTAAAGGTTTTCCTTGCCGCCGAGGGAGATGAGGTCATGGGAACACCTGGGCAAGCTATTTAAAGGTTCAAAATGGCCGCCAGGGCTGGAGGTTTCAGTGAGTGCTCCTTCAGTGAGTGTTTCTCCAGTCGGGTCGGACCAGAAGGAGAGACAGCCTCAGAAAGGCACGTTTATTAGCTAAACACTTTTTACACGTAACATTTTACAGCTAAACACATACCCTGACCGTCTCATGCAGACAAAAGGTAATTTAGAAAGTACAGGTCACACTGTAAGCGGTGACTCGACACACCCTGTCAGCGGTAATGCATTTAGGTTCAATGCCAAAACGTACGACCCGACTCACATGTTCAAAGTTAGCTCGGAGTGGGCTCAGTTGAACAGCCCCACAGACAACAGTCTGACTCAGTGACGGAGCGCTTCACCTCGTAGTGTCTCCATCCTCCCTCTGATGGCCGTTTGACCCCCAGCTCAGCGAGGGGATGTCTGATGTGTTCGCCGTGCGCCGGCAGACCAGCACAAGGCCGACATCCGCAGACAGAAGAAGGGCAGGAGAGGGCACCCGAAAAAGCAACAAGAAACAGGGAGACCGTGTCAAAGAGAATGTGAGATAAATAGTCAGAGGGATGTAGAGAGAATAACAGATGAATAGACCGATAGCGCGCGTGCGAGAGAGAAAGAGAGAGAGAGGGAGAGAGAGAGAGAGCGTGTAAGAGAGAGAGATAGAGAGAGAGAGAGAGAGAGAGAGAGAGAGAGGGAGAGAGAGTGAGAGTGAGAGAAAGAGAGACAGAGAGAGACAGACACACACACACAAAGGGAGAGGGAGAGAGGGAGGGAGAAAAGGAGCAGCGAGGGAGTAGGTAAAGCGCAGAGATAAGGAGAGTGAAGTGGCTGAGAGAGAGAAGACAGAGTCAGTCAAGTAGGCCGGCAGACGGACAGGGAGAACAACGAGTACAGGAGGGTGACTGGTCAATAGAGCCGTCTGCTGCCATTCACAGAAGCCTCCTTCACACGCACGCCCAAGGTCAGTGAGGAGCGATGGCTGCCGAATGAAACACTTAGAGCCAGCGGAGCCCTCGTAATTACTGGAGAGGCACAGAACGTAGGCGTGGGCACACTACACCCCCCCCCCCCTCGCCCCTCCATCCCCAACCAACCCCCCTCTTCCTGGAGCCGAGGGGAGCGAAGATGCGATGATGTGTGGGGAGTGCGCTGGCATGGGAAGTGAGGCAGGGAAAAGGTGCGGAGGAGGGGTTTCCCATGGAGATCGCTGCTCAAACGGGAGGGTGGGCGGCACAAGACAAAGGACAATAAAGGTGACGGGAGGGGGGCGTGCACGGAGCTGGGAGAAAGAGAGAGAGAGAGTAAGAGACATTACAGTAGGGAGAGAGAGAGTAGTTAACAGGTTACAGTAGTGAGGGAGAGAGAGAGAGTAGTTAACAGGTTACTGTAGGGAGGGAGAGAGAGAGAGGAGAGTAGTTAACAGGTTACAGTAGTGAGAGAGAGAGAGAGAGAGAGTAGTTAACAGGTAACAGTAGGGAGAGTGAGAGAGAGAGAGAAAGTAGTTAACAGGTTACAGTAGTGAGAGAGAGAGAGAGAGAGTAGTTAACAGGTTACTGTAGGGAGGGAGAGAGAGAGAGGAGAGTAGTTAACAGGTTACAGTAGGTAGGAAGAGAGAGAGAGAGTAGTTAACAGGTAACAGTAGGGAGAGTGAGAGAGAGAGGAGAGTAGTTAACAGGTTACAGTAGTGAGGGAGAGGGAGAGAGAGTAGTTAACAGGTTACAGTGGTGAGGGAGAGAGAGAGAGAGTAGTTAACAGGTTACAGTAGGGAGAGAGAGGGAGAGAGAGTAGTTAACAGGTTACAGTAGGGTGGGAGAGAGAGAGCATGCAGGCTGCCTGGATGGATGGAGGGTGTCTGTCTGGCGGTGGAGAGCCAGCCGACAGCTGCTGTCAACCCCCACCTCCCCCTCCCCTCCCTCCCTCCCTCGCTCCCTCCCTTCCCCCGGGCCGGCTCCCCCCGCTCAGCAGGCGACTAATAGGTAGAGCAGCCCTCCCCGTTTCATGTCTCGCAGCCTGGCTGGAGGGGATGTATTGATAATATCCGCCAGGATGTCTCAATCCCTCCCTCAGGGCAGCAGCCAGGGAGAGGACAGGCAGTCCCCGGGCATCCGCTCAGCTCCCTCCCTCCGTCCCTCCGTCCCTCCGTCCGTCCGTCCGCCACGCTCTCATTTCCTCCTGTTCCAGGGAGCTCCTTCCTCTTGTCCCTCTCTCTCTCTCTCTCTCTCTCTTCCTCTCTCTCTGCCCGTCTGTCAGTTGGGGCCCTCGGTTCCCTGTATTCTCTCACTCTCTCTTTCTGTCACCTTCATTTCAGAGTCTCCCTCTGCGGCGAGACTTAGAAGAGTGATCTGAGGGGAAAGTTGAAGACACCACTGCATAATAGGGCCAAAAGATGACAGGCTCCATCCGCTCCCATCCCTCCCTTCCTCACCCCCCGTTTCTCCCTCCTTCGCTCCCCTCCATCTCAGTAGTGTTAATCCAGCCCCGAGAAGTACCGCCGACTCTCCCCGGCTCCTCTCTCTCCTCCTCCTGTTAGGCGTCAGCCTCTGACTCTCCACCATCCTTTTCTATCAATATTCCGTTTGCTGCGGGCAGATAGGGGGCGGGGAGGGAGGCGCTTTGAAATGGAGCCCAGCGTTGTAAAGGCGAGGACGAGGCAGGCTTCGCTGTACCTGCGCGCGGACGGGAGGGGAGCAGACCGGAGTGTGTGTGTGTGTACCGAGCCCAAGGCTCAGCAGCAAGGGCCCGTTGGGGGCCCCGTTGTAACGCTCGGACCCCCAGGCACGGAGCGCGGTGCCGGTGCCTCCGCGTGGATCACAGGCCGAGAGCCATTAAGGCACTCTGCGTCCTGCCGGAGCATCTTGAAGGACTCACTTTCAATTGAAATTCAAAACGGGGCAGGACAAGCAACCGAGGGGATTATAACTAATACATAATGATTGGGGTTGTGGATGTGCGTGTGTGTGTGAGGTGGGCGAAACCCATTCACGCTTTCCCTATGTGCAGACTTCCCTCTTACTCCATTACAGGAAACGCCATCTTCGTATTTGTTTGTTGATAGATGTTGCCTTTTGTGCCAGCTGGAGGAGACACAACGATGGAGTGACCTCTGGATAAATACACCCAGAATCACCTTGAATTAGCTCCGCCGACAGGGGTGGACGGGATGTCGGGATGAAAATTAAAGCCGGAGCGGGAGACAAATGCTGTTATCAGCGCTGGGTTGTTGTTGTTTTTCCCAGGCCCAGAAGTGTGCTGTTTTTTTTTGTATTGGTAGTTTATCGGTCTCTCACTGGAAGTCAGGCCCCCAGCTGAGAGGAAAGATGGTGCAAACCACACATCTCTGATTAGGTCCCGTGAAGGGTGTCATTGCTCAAGCGTCCCCTGGCAGGCACCGTGTACAGACACACACGCACGCACACAAACACACACACAACCACACCTCAGATAAACACATTTGTCGAGAACACAGTGCTAACTTTCGGTAAACCGACGTGCTCCAATCGTGTGAGAACGATGTGTGTTTGAGCAATCCCAAAAAAAAATAAAATAAAATAATGATTGAAATGAGGGCACACTTTCAACGATGAATCATAATTACAGAACAGATGATAACAGTTCCATTTTTCTCTGCCAGATAAAATGTTGGACTGTGACCACACTAGGTTTTTGAAACGGCGCCATCTCGTGAGCTTTCCTCGCTGGTCAGCGTGTGTGTGGGGGTTTTGCGTTATCTCATCTGAACCATCCACCTCTCACACGGCTCTCAGCCTGTTTTCACTCTCCAAAGGGCCCTGGGTGGGGAGCAGGTGGCAGGGCTTACACTGAGAAGCTGAGGTCCTGGAAATGGGTCATCCACAGGAGAAAACGGTCGCGCCGCACTGCTGCAAAGCTGCCTGGACCGAGGACAGGTAAGGGAGAGAGGGACAGAGGGAGAGGTGTAGAGGTCAGGAGAGAGCAGCGCAGGCTGGTAGACAGGGGGGAGAGAGGAGGGGGCGGAAGAGGAGGGTATTTTTGGACAGCGTGACGGGCCCGGCCGCCAGCCTGTCAGTGTCGGCTGCTGTGTTGTTGGGGCAACGACGGAAGGGGTGGGTGGGACTCTAGGTCAAAGGACGGAGGATGCTGGACGCCAGCCTGGCTCCAGGGCGGTAAATAAAGCCTGGTCAGCCCCATCCCCCCCTCCCTCCCTTCCTCCTCTCCTACTGGGGCACGTAGGCCGAGATGGAGCAGAACAAGGTCGCCGCCGCCGCCTTCACCTTCTCCGGTTGCTGCGGACGGTCGTGAGGGGTCACGCGCGTCGTCCTTTTCACAGCCGTTTGAACAGAGTGGGGAGAGGGATAACGCTGAAGGCCAGAGCCCGTGCACAGCCTGTCAGAGCAGAGAGCAGGGTGCTATCAAATGACATCCATGCAAACACAATAGGGAATCTCAATGAAAGTGGCAGCACTGAGGAGCCTTTAACGTGGCAGAGCATGACGAAGCATTTTGAGGTGCACAGGGGTGGTAGCCTGACCATAGGTAGGGACTTCGCCAACCAGATTCAGAACCAGTTTCACACGATTTAGGAGAAGAAGAAACAGCACTATGAAGGACTTTTGTTTAGGCATTTTATTGCTATGTAAACTTAAAAATTCATACAATTTCATCTGAAATGAAAAAGGAATTATGATCAAATTCAGGCAAAAAAAAATAAATAAAAAAAAAAGGAAATACGATTTGGCATTGTGAATCAACTGTAAGTATGGGGAGAGCACACGTTTGAATAATTTTCTTTTGCAAAGAAACTGTTGCAATACCTATCAATTAGAACACCGTGGTAAAATGCATACTAAGTGATTTCTTCTCTGGGATTTTTCTTCTCTCACCTTTTAAACCTATCATGGGGAACAGAACACGATCTAAACATATAACACTGAACCTTTCTCTAATGATATTCAAATACTTTCCTAAATAGCAGGTACTACAGTAATAGGTCACAGTACAGTCCTAATAGCAGACCGAATCGACACATGAAGCCGTCGCTGGCCGTTCTGGCACGTCGCAGTTTGCTCTGGCACTTGTACCTGCAGGGGGGGAGGACATGGGGGGAGGGCACCTGCTAAAACATGGAGGGGTACGGCGCTCGAAAACACCAGGCAAAAGCGGTGCGGTCACAGTACGGTACAGAACACCACGCCCGCTTTGTGTAGAAGACCACAAATCATACCATTAAGTTTAGATTTGTGAGAGCAGCAAAAAAGAAAACAAACAAAAAAAACACAATAATGAACACGAAAACAAATTCAAGTATTTCCAAAATGAGGAGTCCTTAACGGCTATACTACTTCTGGGTGAGGAACTATTTCTAAACATGCGAGAACTACTGTGTCGCAAAACTGCCTTAAGCCGCGAGTCATGTCTCTGTCTTTCTGTGAAGCGGCAAGGTGCATATTACTAGAGTGTTCTTACGAGCGACTGGATTTGGCTTCTAAAGAAGTGGTAGCAAGTCTGCTTTTGTTTTGTTTTATGAAGCAGGAAAGCTTGGCTCGCTAGCTCAAAAACAAAACCTTCTAAACGTCGTGTTGCTCTTAAGTTCTGCATTGGTTTTCAAACAGCTACTAAAAAAACGAAAGCGTGTGTTTTGACATTTAGGATTTTAATCTCAGGTTAGCTTTTCTGGGCACCTATCCACTGCATGTTGTAAGACTGTATGAACACGTAAAGTGACTTAAATTCATAAAATGTAAAGCCTCTGAAGTTAACACATAAGTTAACAAATAAGTTAGCAAATAAATAAATACAGACAGCACCAAAAGAAAATTCTGCATTTGTTATCATAACCCGCAAAAAAAATAAGTGTTTGCCTACTCAAAGTATGGATAGCATTCCAACTGCATTCTGCATTAGCATTCCCTGCATGAAGGGAATATTTAAATAAATGAAATAAGGTTAAATTCGTTATTTCCCTTTTACAGTACCATGACCTGTACTTGAAGTGTACAGTGAGCAGATATTATACAGCAGGTAAAATGAGAGAGAGAGAGAGGGGGGGGGGGCTTCCATGGTACCACCCAGAAAGGAGTTCACAGTGGCCCTACTGGACGGTGGACCAGGCTGGGCCGGGCTGGGCAGGGCCAGACTAAACTTGGATGGTCACAGTCACAAGGCTTTGGCCAATGCTGTCCTCAGTTCACGTCATTACCGGTTGCTGCTGGGGGAGGAGGAGAGGGGGGGGCTGGGGGTTAGGGTGGTCACCGAGGTCAGGGGTCAGAGGCTGGCTTGGCGGTGTGGCCACCTCAGAAGTGGCCCATCCTGGCGGCGAACAGGCTGCGGGAGCGCGGCGCGGCCGAGGAGACACGGCCAAAGCTGGACGAAGGCCACTTCACGATGAACTGGGAGGTCACTGGCAGCAGATACCTGCACAGACGGAGGAGAGAGAGAGAGAGAGAGAGAGAGAGAGAGAGAGAGAGAGGGATGGAGAGGAGGAGGTGGAGGAGGAGAAAGGATTTGACAGTGCAGGACGAGCGGATTAGACCGACTGAGGTCACCGTGACTAGAGCAGGGCGTTTGACCCTCACCATTCATGTCTCTGGCCACTCTGCTACCGCTTTAAAGAGACAGAGCATGTTTACAGCAATACAACTAATTCACGTTATAAAATGGAATATGGATGCTCTATATACTTCCAAAACGAGTGTCACTCTCTACAGTTGACCTTTGACACGGCCCCCCGGTCTGCGAGCAGTGGGACAAGCCTGTCTGTAAGGGCAGTATGTGTGAGGGTGAGAATGAGGCCCGATTTCAGGTCGAGACAGGCTGTGAAAATGGGGAAACTCCTTGGTAACGGGTTAAGAGTGGGACCAGCGGCCCTTGAGATGGCTGAAGGCTGACAGGTTGACTCTGTCAGACAAGGGGCAAGGGACAGCCTATGTACTGGAGGCATTGGGGTTCCAGGAGACAACAAGACTGATTACAACTCACACCATGGCGTTTTGATGAAAGATAAAAAAAAGAAGAAAGAAAAGAAAAGAAACGTTGAATGTAACCTTATTTTCGTAGCTTAAGCTCCTCCAAAGGCAATTATCAACTGACAATAGTGTTCAATCCCATCGCTGTAAATAAACACTGAGCTGCCACAAAGTGTCTGGCCAAATTGCTTTGGATTTCCTTTTGACAATCTCATCGGAACAGAACCCATTATTAATATGGATTACGGCGTATGAAAATAATATCTTGAGCGGGCGGAGAGATAGCACACTTCTCTGTGACAACCCTCGCCGGCAAAATGCCTTCTGGACAAATTAGCTGAGCGGCTACTTCTACAGTCGACCTGAAAAAAAAGCCCAGCGCTGAGGGCATCCGCCGCCACACAACCCCACCCAGGAGAGTTGGGAGGATTCAAATTAACTTCATTTAGTTCAACAAGAATGTCCTTGAAACGGCTCGAGTGGGCCGCGGGTACTTGTCAAGCACGTTTCTCTTTTTTTTTTACCCGACCGCAGTAGAACTCAGGAGTACTCCGCGTACTACCTGCTTTGCAACTCAACCACACGCTAAAGCGAGTGAGAGGGGCAGCACGTATTTGGCTAACGTACTCTCACATATGTACTGCTATCAAACAGAAGCTCACCATTTCCTCCGAGTCTCAGAAGTGACATTTAGACAGACATTTGTCACAGGACTGTGTATGTCTCTGGGTAATATAGAAACCCCCACGGTTTCTCATTACGTTGTGTTTTTATTCTTTCTGTGCCAGCTCTTCTCTCCCCAATCCCACCACTTAAGGAGCTTTATGAGATGCGCCGCGCGCACACGCGCACACACACACACACACACACACACACACACACACACACACACACACACACACACACACACACACACACACACACACACACACACACACACACACACACACACACACACACACATGCTCACGCCATGTCACCGAGATGTGTCATAGGCACTGCTGTAATGTATCTCCTCCAAAGCCATTACCATATGTAACTGGATATGTCTATGGCCCTTGAAAATGTCACTTGGGAGAAGACGGAGAGAAAAAAAAAGAAAGAGTAAAAGTCAAATATTGAACGTGCGCATAGAGCGTGATTGTGTTCCATAGAGCATCTCTGCTATTCGCTCGGAGAACATTCTGTCCACTGAGGATAGCATACCGTATATGCCTATATATGAGAAAGGGTTTGTTGGGGGGCGGGGGGGGGGGTCTCACGTCCGAGTGAGCTGTCTGCATGGGCTGTTTTTAATTGGACCTGCGGAACACGCACTCCGGGTCTTCATCTTCTGATCATGGAGCAGTTCATAGCAGCCGACCTGCCCAGTTAAAAAGCCCAGGAGAGCGCTCTCGACATGGGACTCTGCATTAGCATCGCTTCCTTCCACCCATCCAGGGAGAGACTCTTCTCCACTCATTACAGACACACACACACGTACAAAGAGAGACACCTCTGCATATGCTAGCAGCGCCTCGCTCCCTGACAGGCTTCATGGTCTTCTATGGCGACGCGTCTCCCACGCCCGATAAGCAAACGCGCGTGAACGGGGAAGCGGCGCGGCCACGGCTGGGGGAGACGGCAAAGAGGATCGGTAGGAGAGCTGACGCCATCGGACGCCGCTGCGGAGGAGGGGTCGGAAGGTTATCTCCGGCCCACGCTCGCCGAAGGACCCTCAATGAACCCTCATCGTCACAGGGCTTTCTCTGCAGGCAAACTCCAAACGGGGTCTGAACGTTTCCCGGGGATTGTCTTTGGTGGGGAGAAGACGTCGAGGCTTCGGCTTTCTCCTCGGCCCACGCAGACCGAGGGGGGCCTTCTCCGGCTGGGAACGGACACACCTACATACCACACACCACAGCTATGAGACGCTGGGATGAGAGTGGGCGTGTTTGGCGGGCAATAGAGATACCCTCCAACAGCAAGTCACACCCACTCACTCACACCCACTCTGAGGGCAACTTCACCACAACAGAGGGCTTGTGGCTTTGTAAGTTCCTAGAAGTGGACATGTAGATGAGTGTGTTTTTAATATGTTTTTTATGTGAGTATATTCATGCACTTGTGAGGGGAAACGGGTCACACAAAGAGTTAAGGTCAAAGAGGGGTCAGTGCCATGGTTACCTGGCTTTAAGCAGGGGGGGTTGGGCGTTTTGGGTAAGTTGCTAGAGAGAGGCAGGTGACAGGAGGAAGACAGTGGTCGTCTCAGACACAAACACCCCCCCCCCCCTCCCCCCCCGACACACACACAAACCTTTATTATTTCAACACACCATCCAGGCCAAGCGTAAGCAGCTCGTAGTACATGACCCTCATGAATGGTATCCTTTCTCTCCGAGGAGTGGGCGGAGGGTGACAATGGGTCATTCTCTGAGGGGAAGGGTGGGTTTAGAGAGGGGGAAATGGCTGCTGTGGTGAAGATGGGAAGCGTGCAGTGCAGCGGCAGCCATTTTGTGTCTGTGACACGACGAGAGGAACGGTGAATTTCCCCCCACAAGACTGTGGTGCTTTATCAGTTTGATTTGGTATACATTCCTTATCCCCTTACCTCTGTGACCACTGAGCAAGATTCAGTTAAATCCATTTGCACAGAGTTTTATACGAGAAAGGGAGAGGGAGAAAAGTGATCAAAGAGGTCTGGACACTGACCAGATTTCTGATTTCTGATTGGGCCTTCGCACCACTGGCCCGTACCGTCCTGCGCTGGCCCAGATTGGTCCTGTCCCCAGTGCACATTCCCAGCAGCGGCCATGCAGCAGTTGAAGTTTGGTAGTAGTGTGTGCTAAAATGTGAACGTGACTTTCTGGGTCCGGGCGGCAGGCAGTGCGGTGAAGCCGTGACAGCGTGAGACAGAGTGGAGGGGGGGGGGTTCAAACTAAAGCAAGGAAAGACCTGCGTCAAGGGGCGAAGTGGCAGAGGTAGAAGCAGCAGCAGAGGCCGAGCCATGGGTGGAGGCTGCTCCAACGGCCAATGGGAGGCTTTCATACAACACACACACACACACACACACACACACACACACGTACACACACACAAACACAGACAGACATAAACACACAAAAAGACAAGGAGAGACAGACCAACACGCTTTTAATGCAGAGAAAAAGGAAGAGAGAAAAAAAAAATTTCTCCACCTTCTGGAAAAGGAGACATATCATTTTCATGCACCCAGGCCAGTCACTCAGTTCCCTTTCCACATAGTATCTCGAGCTAAAGCCCTCACCCGAAACAGCTATAAATCCCCCCCTAAACCCCGCCAGCATCTGTCCGTCCCAAAGGCACGGCCCGCGTGGTCAGCGACGGAGCATCGAGTTTCTCCAGAGGCGCTTCCCGCCGTAACATGGCCCCCTCTGTGACTGTAAGCCCATAAAGACTCCGAACCCACAGGTTTTCTCCTTCGTCCTTTTCCCTCGCTTTTTCTTTTTTTTCCTCCCTCTTTCTCTCCGTGCAAAGTGATAGCCTGTTAAGCAGGCGGCGGGGTTATGAATCATGTAAAGCGCAGTCCGGGAGAAAGCAGCTCTCGTAAGGTCATTTGTGGCGCGGCTCATCTGGGTTCTAATTGAATTAAGAGTGCCTCAAGGGGCCCGGCTAACCTGCGCGCTAATCTGCGGGTCATTATTTCCTGTTAACAGCACACTCTATCCCCCTGCCCCCGGCCCAGGCGACGGCCCCCCCATGAGCTGTAAAAGTTCAGTCATTCAGAGGCGTCGTAGACTCCCTTGGAGGGGGGGGGGGGCTTTTTAAAAATAGCACAGAGGGGCTGATTTCAAAGATATATCCCACGGTGGAGGCTACTTAAGATGGGTGTCTTTCTCGGGTAGGGCCGGGCGAAAAGGTTCCCTAAGGTGTACGGCAACACTTCAAATATGAGTCTGACTGTGTGTGTGTGTGTGTGTGTGTGTATAAGTGCTTGTGCGTCTTCTTGTGATGCTATTGACAGAACAATTACAAGTGTGAAAACTGTTCAAACACAGTGTTCCGATTTTAAATCTGTTTTTTCAAACAGAGCTAAAACAAACCATGAAACGTTTGAACTCTCGCCACAGGAAAGAGGAACACAGGGAACTCTCCAGAGCTGAGGGAGCGCTGTCTTTAAGGGGCTGGGGGGTCCTCACCTGGTGTCGTCCCACTCGGGGCTCAGTCCCGTCAGGGAGCCGCGGGACTCTGACACAAACTTGTAGACCACCAGGAGACAGTTCCTGCAGAGATGGACCAGCCGGCGGCAGCACTGCAGCTGCTGGGGAGACACCGCCTCGCTGCTCCTACTGAAGACGGACTCCCACGACGAGCTGCGCACACAAACACGCACACACACACACAGAGACATTCACAAGTGTGTACGTACAAATGCGTTCAAGGGAGTGCATACATAGAGCAGCACACACATCAGACAGACTCACACACACATACACACACACAGACACACACAGACACAGACACAGACACACACACACACACACACACACACACACACACACACACACGCCGAAAATGAGAGACAAAGAGAGGAGATAAAACAAATCCTGTACAGTTAACCCCTCCTAACAACCTTGGACATACCCCCGACTGTGAGAACAGCTTCACCACTGAGTGGGAACTGAGGCCCCGTTTGAAGTCTCCGCCGCTTCACTTACGGGCGCCTCCTCTCAGAGAGTTCAGACCGGGGGGGGCTTTTCCTTTCTCCTTTCCCTCCACTATCTCCTGCGACCCCCTGTGTTGTGTTTTATTTTTTCAAAGCCTGGTGAATTCCCACCACAACGGTTGCCCCGGCGTTTGACTGCCGTTAAGTCTCTCAGATAAAGTATCAAACGCAGGCCGCGGAGGGAGGGGCCCCATGGATTTTGGAGTGTACGAGCCTGCTGTGGGTTTTCTTTTTTTAAACCCAGACTCTGATGGTGTGAGGCTGGGGACCCCGGACCTCTGTGGTGGTTAGGGAGACCTCCTGGGGAGCTGACCCAGGAAGGTGGCGTGCTGGGCTGGGCTTCCGGGGCCCGGTGTTCCCCTGATCAAAGCAGAGCAGCATGGGGGACGAGGCGTGCCATCGGGGGCGACCAGGATCCTCACACCAGAGAACCAGGGCCAAGCCAAATAAAGGCTCTCAGTGCTCTCTCTCTCTCTCTCTCTCTCTCTCTCTCTCTCTCTCTCTCTCTCTCTCTCTCTCTCTCTCTCTCTCTCTCTCTCTCTCTCCTCTCCCTCCCTCCCTCCCTCCTAGTTAGTCTATCTGCTCTTTCATCTCTTTCTTCTTTCCGCTCAGTCCGCTGTTGGTGTTACAGTTAGGGGAGGAGCCCTGGCCGCAAACGACAAACCCAGCAAAGCAACAGGAGAAAGGGAGAGAGAGAGAGAGAGAGAGAGAGAGAGAGAGAGAGAGAGAATGAGTGGGAGAATGAGTGGGAGACAGGCAGAGGTGGAGAGAGAGGTAGAGAGAAAGAGGGGGTGGAGAGGGAGAGAGAGAGGTAGAGCTGTCCCTGTCGCCACGACGCTCACACCTTCATCAAACACAATGAAAAGCTGCCCGGCGCAGCAGCTGGCCCCCTAAAAACCAGACAATTACAACTGGTTTGTTTGTGTGTGTGTGTGTGCGGTGTGAGGCGTGTTCGTCCGGGGAATATGTGTGTGGTGTGTGAGGCGTGTTTGTCCGGGGAACGCGCGCGTGTGTGTGTGCGTGTGTTAGGGCGCGAGGTGGTGCTGGGTGCGGGGGGAGCCGGCGTGACTATTTGCCGTGCGGGTGTCTATCGGAGCGTGAAGTGGAGAGAGGGAGCCTGCTCTTCTACTCGTCCACCTCAAGAGTCGCCCAGAGAGGCGGAGGGACAAAGCCATCAAGGGACGTCCACGGCACGAAGCCTGGCTCCAATTTCAGTTCCTTCCCACTTCCTTCCTTCCTCCCCCCCCCTCCCCCCTCCTATAAGCAACGAGGTGTGGGAGCCTTATCAGGCAGCCCGTGGACTTCCAGAGACACACGTTGCTTTTCCTCCCCACAGCTTGTAAGCGGGTGAGTGGAGAGAGGGGCTGCCTGTCTCTCAGCCTCAGACTGACGGGCTGAATGCCACGGCAACCGCTCTGTACACCTGTAACACAGTGGAGGGGGGGCATATTAATAAGGACCTCCGAGAGAATACACGCAGGGAGGACTGGCGATTGGATATGCAGTGCGAGTTGGACTGGTGCCACTGAGCGCGCTGCTCTGTGTCGTGGCTTTTTCTTCTGTTGTACCCTTCTGGTTGCCGGCCCAGCCCTCCTGGCCCGCCAGCTCCAAACCTATACACTCCCTATACCCCCCCACCCCTGCCCATGGCGCCGGGGCCCCCTCTCCACCCCTCCTCACCCGGTGTTGGAGAAGCAGTTCCAGAGGCCCTGGCCGTGGCTCCACAGCAGCCGGCTGAAGACGCGGTTGAAGAGGCGGTAGAGATGGAGACCCTCCACGTCCGGCTCCCTCCAGATGCGCTGCAGCGCCGAGCGCACGTTGGTGCGCACTATGTCCAGGACCTGAGGGGCATGAAACATTTAGCAGAGGGGAGCGGGATGGAAGAGGTCTGGAAGGTACACCGGCGGCACAGAGCGATACTATGAGAATAGCATGAATACATTGACCAGACTAGACAGGAGAACTCGTTTGGACTCCTTTTGTTGGTACAATTTTTTCCCAGAGTTTAATATAAAACTTTCATTTAAAACAATCGCACAACACAGTCAACCATACGCATTCAAAAGTAAACAAAACACACACACACACACACACACACACACACACACACACACACACACACACACACAGATTTACTAGCGTTGCTGATATTGTGTACCTGTGCAGTTTTCAACATCGGGACATTAGAGGTCCAACCCTGAGCTTTCCCTCTCTCAGTCCTCTTCCCCTATAGTCAACGTTATTCATAATCTGCCCTGTCTTCTCCCCTATAGTCAACGTTATTCATAATCTGCCCCGTCTTCTCCCCTATAGTCAACGTTATTCATAATCTGCCCCGTCTTCTCCCCAATAGTCAACGTTATTCATAATCTGCCCTGTTTTCTCCTCTATAGTCAACGTTATTCATAATCTGCCCTCAGTCTTCCTCCTCTATAGTCAACGTTATTCATAATCTGCCCTCAGTCTTCCTCCTCTATAGTCAACGTTATTCATAATCTGCCCTGTCTTCTCCTCTATAGTCAACGTTATTCATAATCTGCCCCGTCTTCTCCCCTATAGTCAACGTTATTCATAATCTGCCCTGTCTTCTCCCCTATAGTCAACGTTATTCATAATCTGCCCTGTCTTCTCCTCTATAGTCAACGTTATTCATAATCTGCCCTCATCCCTCTCACCGTCTTCTTTTTAAATAGTCAACGTTATTTATAATCTGCCCTCACCCCTCTCTCCCAGTCTTCTTTTTAAATAGTCAACGTTATTTATAATCTGCCCTCATCCCTCTCTCATTCCCCTTTCTCTATAATCAACGTTATTCATAATCTGGCTCCAGATTTGTTTACTTTGGTGTTCACAGAGTTTTTAGGTAGAATAAGACTACACCAACACTCCTAACCTTCAAGTCTGAGGGTTCTGCAGTAGGCAACAACCGAGCATATGAAAGTATGACCTTCTGTAGCTTTTGATTTAAGAGACGCCGGGGAAAGACGAGCCAAACTCTTTCTTAGAGAATGAAATACTGCCCGTGGTCGATTAAAACAAATACATGTATGAGTAGTCTTATTTTTACACAGTACATACTTAACATAATATAAAAACACATTGAATATTTACAAAAAGCAGTCTATGAACTCACCTTTCGCTGTTTGGTAGCGTCCAATTTTACCAGCCAATAGGAGGCCACCTTCGGTTTGTGATATTTCCAGTTGTCGAGTATCTAAGGCAGAAAAGTCAGAATGGAAAGGGGGGGGGGGGATTAAAGAAAGAGAGAAAAACTATTGAAAAAAATGAACAAAAAAAGACACGCTTATGTATACAATTCACAGCGGAACCAAGTGTTTTTCTTTTTAGGCTTGAAAGTAAAAAAAAGGTACCAAACATCCCAGAGCCGACAAAATACAGCGGCCAATCCTCATCAATTCTCTCCTCTTCCTCACACCTCCAAGCCCCTTCTCTTTTCTTTCCCATGTTATCCCTCATGCTTAACTGGCTGGTCCGACAGGAACCTTGGGGACATTGTCACCGCCGCTTTCAAACCGAAACTCTACCGCATCCTTCAAGTCCCGCGTACGCAGATCAATGCGGTGCTGATGGGCATGGCTTGGCGAAAAAAAAGAAAAGAAAAAGAAAACCCACACACAGGCTAGGTGAAAACCAAATGAGGCTTTCTATTGAAGGACAGGCGCTCAGACTATTCTATGGAGAAACATCCAGGGCTCCATGGCCACCTGTCATTGTGGCGGGCCTGCCGTTCCAGGAGGGGATAATTGACTTGAAGTGGCTGCTTTTAATCCTTCATAGTGCAGCTGTGTATGCGGGGGGGGGGGGGGGGGGGGGGCAGACATCGACCAGAGCTGAACCAAAAGGCTTTTCATTTAACCTGACACTTCCTTTGCACCAGTGGACTATTTCACTAGTGGGAGGGTTTTAATACAGTAGAAATTAGGCCGACGAGAAACACGGGTGATGGTTCACAGGTCCATGGTGGACAGACTGCAGATATCTGAATGTTTAGCATTAGGATATCGCTGTTGCTGTCCCCACGGGTTTGGTACCCGGTTTCACAACGTCGTCAAATGTACTGTTATTGTCTGTTGACTCAGAGCCCTACGGGTTTAAACACACACACACACACACACACACACACACACACACACACACACACACACACACACACACACACACACACACACACACACACACACACACACACACACACACACACAAACACAAATATACACACACACACACACACACACACTACTCTTACGGTTAGCAAGCTAAGTCCCTGGAAAGCACTGTTCCCAGTGGGAGAATGAGATGGTGCACAGGAAAAAAACAAAACACCGCTACACTCTTTCACTGATGTTGTTTACCTAAGGCTACCAGAGTGTGGATTGTTTTGTTCAATAACAGTAAGTAAAATATAAATAATATAAATGTAAAAAAAATAAAGAGAGAAAGTTGGTATTCAAATCCCTCAAGGTCCAATCTCTCTTCAGATGTTGTTAGCACGTCAACGCAGGCTTACTTCCTCCTCACAAAATGTCCAGTGCAGTTAAGCTGAGGCGCTTGCTGTCAACTTACTGTCTAATAGACGGAACAATAACGTTGACACAAACATATCAAGTCAATTAGCCACGCGGGTAATTAAAGAAAACGAATAACAGCGAAAACGGGAGCGTTTGTTCAGAGGAAAACATGCCTCCAGGGAGGGCAAACGAGGGCTACAGGTGTGCCTCCTCCTTTCTCCCTTTTCCTGGCACCCTCATTAGCGTTCGTTAGCGGGACAGGTGTGCCGCTAACTGTGTCATGTGACCCCAGCACGCGCAGGCCCTAGCTAAGCAGCCAGGCTCGGGGGGTGGTGGTAGTGCTGGCCTTTAATGAATCTACCGCAGCGAAGAGGGGAGCGGAGGGGCTGAGAGCTGAGCTAGCTCTGGTCACGGGGGGTCACCTCAAAGACAATAGAAGCCGGGGCCAGACAGAGGCC
>JAPMUY010000945.1:150000-166163 GCA_026901105.3 Galaxias olidus
GTGCTGCAGAGCACCCTCTGACTGGCTTCCCAAAGAGGATGGAACGAGATGGCTTGCCTTAAGATTACCAATCAAGCAGCTTTGGGCAGCTAAAAGGTCAAGCTGCCTCTACCTGGTGTGTGTGTGTGTGTGTGTGTGTGTGTGTGTGTGTGTGTGTGTGTGTGTGTGTGGGTGTGGGTGTGTGTGTGTGCGTGAGAGAGAGAACGAGGAGATGTGTGTGGGAGCGAGCGAGTGGTAAGTCATGCATGTTTGTTTGAATGTGCTCTTTGTGTAAACCATGTACGGTACACTTGTTTCTCTGAGAACTCTTTGTATGTACAGCATGTGTGTGTGTGTGTGTGTGTATTTAGAGGTGTGCCAGGGACAGGCAGAGGTATGAGTGTGGGGCGATGTGCTGCCAGGGTCTGTGGCGTGTGAGAGCCCTGGCAGCTGAGTTCTGGACATACTGGAGCCTATCCAGCGCCCCACAATAAGATTCTTTCCCAGACGTCCAGACTGGGGGGGGGGGGATAGCAAGGCGTGGCTGAGGGCCGAGGAGCGGTCAGGAGATGCTCCTCAGGTGGCAGGAGGCCAGCGTGGTGACGGATCGGAGGTGGGCTTCGACGGACAGGGTGGAACGGCCTCTTGATCGTCAACTTGAGTACAATTCCGTCATAATTTTGACTTCGGCCCTTCTTCCAGGCGAGCACCTTTTCTCCTCCTTTTAGAATTCACCACTCGAGTTGTTTCTTGGTGCGCGTGTGTGTGTGTGTGTGTGTGTGTGTGTGTGTGTGTGTGTGTGTGTGTGTGTGTGTTTGCTCCCCTCTCCATCGCTCTCTCCCGCCACCGCACACGGAGAGAGCCCCACTTCACTCCGTCTCGGCAGGGAAAGAGAAGCCTTTGTTCCCTCTGCCTCGCCCGCTCCCTCCCGTTCAGCCCACACCGCTCGCTCTCTCTCTCCCTCCCCGGCCCTGAACAAACGCTCTCGCCTCTCGCAGTGTGGCCTCCTCCTCCTCCTCGGCGCCCGGCGATGCGACGCGGAAAGAGTGTGTCTTGTTGACGCGTTTCCCATTAAATACACCCGTGGCAAAGTACATTCAAATGGGCCACAGCCGCCCTCATCATCCTTGAAGAGCCTCTTCAAATGAACAGTATTCAGGAGTTAAATCTAGCGCCGCCGCCGCTGCTAGCCCCCGAGTACAAGGAGACGGGGGGGCAAGGACAGGCATGGTGGGGGGTGGTGGGTGGGTGGAGAGCGAGAGACGGAGAAAGAGAAACGGATTGGGGAGCGAGAGGAGACACAAAACTAAAGAGAGACGGGGGTCGAGCAACATGAACGTTGCAGGCGGAGGTCACGTATTTGCATCAAGCTGCTTTTTAAAATATTGTGCTTGACGCTGGGTAGGAGTCTTTGAATGGAGCCCAGGCGGCAAGGACAAGGACTCCGCGAGGAAGGCTGAAAACTGTTGTCACATTCTTTGCATTCTTTATTTGTGTGCTTTCTTTTTTCGAGAGTCGAGAGCCTAAAAAGAGAGAAAGAACTTCTGTACGTCCGCGAGTGTGCAAGCGCCCGTCAGCATTCACGTATGGGCGTGTGGGAGCGTGTGTGTGTGTGTGTGCGCGCGCACGGCAGTAACAACAAGTTTCAGCGGGTGCTTGAGTGAGTGTCCGTGTGTCCGTGTGTGTGTGTGTGTGTGCGCTGAACATTAGAGCCAGCCCGGTCTCAGGTACATGCCTTCATTTGTTTCAGAGGATTATTCATTTCCTTTTGAAGTGAGGCCGCTCGCCCAGCGAGGAAGGTCTGAAAGGCAGCCGAGAGAAGGCTTTCATACTTCTCCAGGAGCAGCTTGTCATCTGGGGGGTAAATACGTCTGTGGAGGAAGAGAATAGGAGAGACGGAGAGCGGAGGGAGGGAGAGAGGGAGCACAGTGGGAGAGGCGGGTGACGCCAAGGTGCACGGGAGAAACCGAGTAAGGGAGGAAAACAACAAAAACAGTTGGAGACGTGAAGAGAGGAAAAAAGAAACACAAAAATGAAAGAGAGATAGGGAAAAATTCATAAAGAGAGGAGATAATGGGGACACAGTGGATGAGAGTCATGGGTAAAAAGCAGGAGAAAGCAGCATGAAGTAGGGCCGAAGGAGAGAGAGAGAGATAAAGGGCGGAGAAAAAGAAAGAAGAAACAAAAGGAGACAAAGAAAGGTAATTAGCGATGTGGAAAGCCACGTTCAACATGACCTTATCATTGTCAACATGTAGACAAACCTGGCCCTGTCTATTCACGCCCGGCGAGCGTGCGTCGTCTCAACTCGATCCCCCTCCCCGTTTTCCCTCCCTAGCCCTGGGCTCACGTTAGAGCCCCGCCCACAGCTGGCCCTCAGCCAGGCGCCCGTTCACACGTTTCCCGGCGAGCCGCGAGGCCCCGAGACTAAACCGGCAGCAGTCAGGGTTTACACTGGGACGCCAGGGGGCGGAGGCGTGTACCGCGCCGCTGCCTTTTATCTCCCCAGCCCATCTCCTAATTACCCCTGGCCTACGTGCCGGGCGAGCTAGGAAAACAATGACCCCGGCATCAAGCTAAACAAACAGCCTGCGGAGTGGAGAGAGTCCACCCAAACGCCGGCCCTGTTTATGTATGCGGAGCGCAACTCCCTAGGTGTTAATAGATTGCTATTTGATTTGACGGGCGTTAAGTGGAGGGGTGGGTGGGGGTCGTCGTCATTTCATGGATTGGGGGAAGCGGGGGGGGGGGGGGGTGGGGGGGGGGGGGGGGGGTGGGGAGAGAGTAAACGAGCGTAAATGTTAAGATGGCCGAGGGATAAAGCTGTCAATCCTCGAGGAGCGACACACGTGACCGGAAAGGCAAAAAGACCAGCACGTTTAACAGCGTGTTTTTGAAGGCCCTGCTCCACCCAGTCGACAGACATATGGTCCTTTAATCTGGCGCCGTCCCACCTCTTTTTTTTTTTTCTTCCCTCCTCTCTCCCAAGGAGTTATGGGGGCTTTCGCATGTTTGTTTTCCCTGCTTCTTTTGGTATTAAGGCCGACGCGTGGAGATTGCACAGTTACATCAGCTGAAAAAACCGAGCTTGTTTCGCTGCGTTTCGTCTCACGCTGACGAGTCACACATGCTCAGAAACGTGACACATACAGAGCACAGCTCTCCCCCTCACCTTGTCTCTCTTCCTCCCTCTCTCTCTCTCTCCCTCTCTGGTCTTGAAAGTTGGTCTGCCACCGTGGGAGAGTGACAGCGGCAGTAACGACTAGTGAGCTGTTTGATAAACGCTCGGGCGAAGGCTGCCGCTGCTGCCTCAGTCCGCCTGCTTTGAAGCCGGGGCCCTTGTACCTGGAGTGCATTTAATCCAATAGCCGGCTAAGTTTGTTAGGGGACTCCTCTAACGAGGGTGTCTTAATCAGATCCCCATGCGTGCCAGAGTCAGAATCACTGGCTCTTTAATAGGCTGATCCAGACACTATAGCCCCTTGAACTACCGTCTGGCCGGCTGGCTGGCTGGCTGAATTAACTCATGCTTACCTGTATTGCTGGCTAACTGACAAACTAACTGAGGTTTCGAAATCACTCGTGCAAGAATACCACGTGTGCACCACAAAAGGCCCATGTTCCCATGCTAAAGGTCGGCGTTGAGAGCGGACATGAAGAAGAGATCGAGAGAGAAGAGAGACGCGTGAAAGAGCGGGGAACCTTAACAAAGAACGAAGGGCGAGGCGACGCGTGTCTACGCCGTCGGCGCTGGAGGGAAAAGAAGGCGACGGTCTCGGGGAGAGGGTGAGGCCGAGCGGGAGAAGGGGGGGGGGGGGGGGGGCCGGCAGGTGGAAGGTGGGGAAGGAGGGGGGAAGCTTTTGACAGGCTTCTGCAGGCTCCCCGCCACTCTGCCGACTCCTTTCTGCCTACCTCTCAGAAACGTCCCCATCTCGACCTCTCCGGAGGCTCTCTGCCTCTCCTCCCTCTCCCCCCGCGGCGCCATGCGATGCTACAGCACGCGACCCCGTAAATGTGAGCGGCGCGGGCGACGGTCCCGCGGGGGGAGCGAGGGGAGGCGCGGAGCGGCCGGGGTCTCCTCGGTACCTGTAGTTCCCCAGGTGCCTCTTCTCGTGCTCCTCTCGGGAGATCTGCTTGCGAACTTGGGCCAGGCGTTCTTTCTGGAAACGAGACCCGGGGAAAGAGAGAGAGAAGAAGAAGAAAAAAAAGAGAGAGAGAGAGAGAGAGAGAGAGACAGAGAGTTAAATGTCTTAGCCCCGTTGAAATGCACACCCCTAATCAGCTGAACAATGGGCGGAATGAGTCACTTTTCAATTTGAAGGGAACGCTAGCAACGCCCTCCTCCCCCTGCGTCTTCCTCCACCTCCTCCACCGCCCGCATTCTTCCATACCGGCCGTGGATTCACAGTCCCTACACATCCTTTCTGCCCACGGTGTATGTTTAAACATCAAAGAGGTATAACTGGAGGAACAGGTCAGTTGGTCAGCTTAACGAGGAGCAGCAGGGGGTCCCTACATTTTTCCGACGCTGGAAACCCAATGATGCCCTTTGGAGCGTACGTCCTTTTTTCTTTTCCCTGGTGCCTGATTACCGCCCAGGCTTATTAAAAACGCTAATCAAATGCTGGCCCCCGCGTCAAACAGCCCAGGCACGCCGTCACAGCTAAGTTGAACTTTGTTTGAAAAGGAAAAAGGGAAGGAAAAAAAATTAATAAACGGTTATCGTTTCTGTCGCCTCTCTGTAAAACCTCTGAGCGGCCTTTTTTTTTGCCGATTTGTTTCTCCGAGTCTCCCCCCCCCCCCCCCCCCTTACCAGTTCTTCTTTCCTCCTCTCCAGCGTGTGGCGCTGTTTCTCCCAGTCGGAGGAGGCGGCGGACAGCTTCTTGGTGGAGCCGTGGCCGTAGAGCCTCCTCTGGGCTTCTGCTTTCTGCTGCGCCAGGTTACGCTTCTTATCGCTGGCCCTGAAGGGTGGAGCAAGAAAACGAAACATCATTCGTTTTCATAGTATTGTTACAACACAAATAATTTTGTGAAGGCACTGGAGTTATCGGTGGTAAAAAAAAAAAAATTATAATACAAAAAAAAGGAAATGAACAACGGATTACACCGGGAGAGAGATAAACAGGGCAACGGAAAACGTATCAGCCGTGACCAACTTTTCAGACGCTTTATTGTGCAATGAACAGCACAGCGTGACCACAGCGGTCACAACAGTTCAGCCCGTGGTCCGACACCAGACTACTTCATCCAGGGCACCCCGAGAGGGGACTCCTGGCTGAGCCTGTGGCTGGACACACAGGCCACTTCATTTGATCCACTCACTGGCCCTTTAAATTGGATAGCGCCCCCGCCGGCCCAGATCTCGGCCTGTCAACGCTGCTCATTTCGCTGACCCGGGTCTGGTCTGGTCCGGCATGGCTCAGCTCAGCCTGGCCTGGCCTAGGAAATAGCCGGCTGTTTACACCCCCCCCCCCCCCACACACACACACCCCCTACAAACACTACTACAAACACTACACTATTTTTCCCGCTAGGTCCGCGAGCCACCTGAAAACCAGCGGCCCCTCTCCTCGGGGAAAGCCCAGGCAGTAGTGAGTGAAGCAGGCAGAGGCAGAGGGAGACAGCACAAAGCTCCTTGTTCTCCTGGGTAAACAACGTACACTGTTTGTCTACCCCCCCCCCCCCCCCACACACACACACACACACAAACACACACCCACACACCCACACACTACCGTTTGAGACCCTGATTTACTTGTCGGGAAATAATCAGATCTCTCTTCTTAATCTGCCGGGAACACAACAAACATACGCCCTGAAACAAATCAAACAGCTGCCGAGGGATTTGGTTTGGGAGACCTAAGCCCGCCCTGACTAGCGTTGGAAGGGACTGGGGGGGAGGTGGGGGGGTAGGGTGTGTGGTGGTGGTGGTGCGGCTCGTGACACACAATGGGTACACAAACTAGATCTACTGTCGTGTGTAACGGAGTGTGTCCGGCGCGTCCCCCGCTGCAGCGCCACTGCTGTTAGTGGGCCTCTATATTTAGAAGGCGGGCGGGCGGAGGAGGAGGAGGAGGACGGGGACAGAGAGGAGAGCAGGGAGCTGGAGGTCAGGTCTGGGGTGATCAATCAGCGGAGAGCGGGCCGCGGCAGTACGGCTCTGCCTGGGGACAGGGTGGCCACGCCGCGGCTGCACGCGCTGCTGGAACACACACACACACTAGCGCACGCACGCACACACACACAGACACACACACACACACACACACACACACACACACACACACAAGCTTTTCAGCATAAAAGAACACAAGCAAGCACTTGCGGGCGTGAACCTCACTCCCTCACACGAGACAATAAACACGTTCAAAAACCAGTGCACCCAGAGTAAAACCAGCGCGCACACACACACACACACACACACACACACACACACACACACACACACACACACACACAGATCAAATAAAAAGAGAGATTATTTCTCCTTGAAGGGCGCACAAAGAGCCCCTCGGTAAAACCATCTACAGCCTTGTAAGTGTGTCTCAGTGCTCCCTCTCAAATCAAGCCGGGAGTCATGTCCGTTAACAGCCGGCGAACGGCAGCGCGTAGCGAGCGGTCCCCCGCGGCCCGCACGGCAACGGCTCTCCCTCCCCCGTGACACGGCAGCACAGCCCCGGCCACCCTCAGGGTACATCCCAGCATCCAAAGTTTTGGCCTTTTTATGAAACAAAACTGAAGTGGGATCGATGGAGAACCTTGAAACATTCACGAACCAGGGCCCTGTTTAAAAAGAAGAAGGAGAAAAAAAACAAAAAAAACAAACGAACTAAAAAGTTCACCGTTGGCTTTTTGTTTGCCTCTTCCCTCTCTGCCGTAACGAGCCTCTGGGGGGCTAGCTGGGGGGGCTAGGGGGGGGGTTCTATGGATGAATACACAACCTGATGTTAAGCAGTTTCAGGGCGTTGAGCAGGACTCCTTTCTTCACGTCGTAATCAATCTTCTGATCGGTCCCAAAACTGGGAGCACGATTGATCTGCAGGAGAGAGAAAGGAGAGGCACATTCAGTGAATTACTTTCATTCTTTTTTCATTCTTTCTTCCCTTTTTATTTTTTGGTTCGGGCGGTGCGAAATACAGTACAGCCCAATTTATAGAATAGATTAAGGGCAAGTTTGCGGGGAGAGAATGGTGTTTCTTTTCACATAAAGGAAAGAAGGGAGGGAGGGAGGGAAGGAATGAGGAGGTGAGTTGTGTTTTGTTCAATAGAGGACAGTAAGAAGCTTTCCATCTAACCCACTGACCTTTGCATGGGCACACATCCTGTCTGGCTGTGTGTGTGTGTGTGTGTGTGTGTGTGTGTGTGGCAGCTGTCACCAGTGGCGCCGGCGGGCGGTCGGGGGGGCTCAGTGGCGTGCTAATACTGCCCCCTGCCTCCTGCGGCGCGGGGCACTGCCAGTCAATGCCAACGACGCCATTTATCTCTTTGTGGCGACCGCCACCAAAGCTCGTCCTAAATCAAACCCTCAAAAACAAAGGCGCCAGCGCCGTCTGTGCTTTCAATGGAAGGATATCACACCCGGGAGTCACCGCGTGAACAAAAAAAACCCTCACATTTAAGAAGGACCGCGATTCTCGTGGAGAGACCGGCGACATCAGTGAGCCGGATTCACTTATCAAGTGATACACCTGACGTGACCAAACCAATTCACTCCTTCCTTTGTCAGTCCGTCTCTCTCTGTCGCTCTCTGTCTGTCAGTCCCCAGGTGGCAGGGGGGGATTGTGACAGGCAACAAAGAGGGCGTGCGTGCTGATTGAACGGCTCGCTGGCTAAAGGGTGAGTTCAAATGACAGTGCCACGGCCACCGCTTAAAAGCAGGATCGGGTTGCAGCGGGTGAGCACGGAGATAACACCTAACGCCTCTCCAGCACTCTCTCTCTCTCTCTCTCACACACACACACACACACACACACACACACGTGCATGTGCACGCTTAAACAGCCTCGTTGGAGTCGGCCTGCAGACAACGCACGGACAGCACTGGTAGCCGTAATTGGCTAGTATTGACTTTAGAAAGGACACATTGTTGTTTGAGTGTGTGAGAGAAAGGGAGGTTAAGAGTGCCACCCGGAATTAAATCACCGTGTTTACACACAAAGGGATATTTTATTTCTCAGCGTGCGTAGGATCAGTAGGCTCCCATCCTATTTGCTCGTAGACAGTCGTCGTAATCTGCACCGTGTAGTCTGTTTGTGTCAGCGACAGCTTTGGGTTTTTTCTCCGAGCCCCCCTGTCAGAAACAGCAGCTAGATACAGAGTCTAACATTAAAGCCACACCCCAGCCAATCAGAGGGCTTTATGCCGCGTCACAAAACTGCACAGAGCCAATTGGGGCGCTCGAAGCGGATCATTAAACAACACGCACTCCAATCAGCAGCCGAGAAGCCGGCCACGACACAGCTAGCAGGGCCAATCAGGGAGCAGTGTGATGCGTGACGTGGACGAAATCCAGCAGGGCCCCAGTGTTTGTAAATGAGCAACAGGGATCTCAATCCCCCTTCTGAGGCGCTGGGGAAGGAAAAGAGAGACGCGCAAATCCTCGACGGGGTCACGGGCAAACTGTCCACCCCCCCCGCCCCCCTCCTTGGCCGAGCTAGCCGTGGCTAATCCCCCAACACAAAGGTTCTTAGTGATGTGTGCCGGGCTTAGGAGCGGCGTTGTAAGATAATATTTACATCACAACTCCGGGGGCCTGCGCGGAGCTGGGGCGCTAGGGCGCTAACTGACCTGGCAACAGGCCCCTGTATCAATGAGCTCACTGTAGCAGGATGGAACCGGAGCTGGGGCCCGGCAGGCCCCTACCTCGGCCGGCTGGCTCTGCAGCGCTGAGGGCCAGCCACCGAGAAGAATAACACTAAACAGCGGCGGCGCAACCACCGCAACATCAAGAGGCGTTGTGTCGTCTCGGCCTCCCGTAAGAAAACCAGGGGCCGAAGAGGAATAAGGAGACAAGAAAGAGAGAAGGCCACTGACTAGAGGGCGGGTAGCGGAAAGAACTAGGAGCTACACTGTCCATCGCATTAAGTGGCAGAATAAGAAGAAAAGAAAAAGAGAGACAACAAGAGAAAAGGATGAAAAGAGTGAAAGGGCCTGTTTGCGTTTGTATCCCTCTTAGATGTGACATGGGCAATGAAAAGCGTATGGGTGTCGGGACAGGCAGCGGAGTTAGCGCTCCTGACAGCGGCTCCCTCTGGCCTGTGAAGCCCCGGTGTCAATCTGTCACAACGGTGGGATGACTGGTAACACGACACTCTTTCCCTTTCTCTTTCTCTCTCTCTCCCCCCTCCACTCCTATTCCTTTCTTCCTATCCCGTTTGACTCTGCCCTCTCTTCCTGCTCTTGTATAACAGGTATCTCTCTCTAGCTCTCACCTCTTGAGTCCCCCCCCCCCCCCTCACTCCTTACCATGTCCTCTCTCTCTCTCTCTCTCTCTCTCGCGCTCTCTCTCTCTCGCTCTCTCTCTCTCTCTCTCTCTCTCTCTCTCTCTCTCTCTCTCTCTCTCTCTCTCTCTCTCTCTCTAGAAGTTAGAAGTAAGGCCAGTCTGGTCCTAATGAACCTAATATAAGAGAGATGGGTGTTGATGTGAAGTGTATATCTATATATATATATATATATATATATATATATATATATATATATATATATATATATCTCAACACCCTGTAATATTTCAGTACGTAATATACCTTTTTTCCCTTTCAATTAAAAGCTAAAGGGATCAGAGGATGAGTAGGAGCGGCTTAGCCAGAATCCCAGCGCGGTGGGAAATATACAGCTTTTCATGTTCAGCACCTGGATTTGTGTTTCTTTGACGCAGAAACAACCCGACAACATTTCTACGGGCACAAAGATGGAAAACGAAGCGGTGTAGGGCGAGCGGTAACTATTCCCTGTGCGCTCCGTAAGCCCCCGCGTGAGTCGGCGATTAGGTCCCGATTGGCTTTGAAGTAGCGGCCGTCTAACGACCCTGATTGCCGATCTTTAATGCCCAAACAGAGAGGAGGAGGACCCATCGCATGCACCAGTCGTGGAACATCAGGAGCAGTCCACTGGTACCGGATAAACCTTTGATACAGTAGACTGTTTCAACCCCATGATACAGTAGACATACTGTTTCAACTCTATGATACAGTATACATACTGTTTCAACCCTGTGATACAGTATACACACTGTTTCAACTCTATGATACAGTATACATACTGTTTCAACTCTATGATACAGTATACATACTGTTTCAACCCTGTGATACAGTATACACACTGTTTCAACCCCATGATACAGTATACATACTGAGTATACATACTGTTTCAACCCTATGATACAGTATACATATCGTTTCAACCCCATGATACGGTATACATACTGTTTCAACCCTATGATATAGTACAGTATACTTGCTGTTTCAACCCTGTGATACAGTATACACACTGTTTCAACCCTGTGATACAGTACAGTATATACTGTTTCAACCCTGTGATACAGTATATATACTGTTTCTATCGTCACCCAACCTTCTCCCCTGCCTTAAATCTACTGAACTAACATTTAGCGATTAATGGGTATTTCGGGTAAAACAAATGAAATGCTATGGGAGGAAGAGATGGAAGAAAAAAATAAGTTTATTCTATTACTAGTTATTATCATTTGTGTGCAAAAACACATCCCCTCGTTCATCTTCAGCTGAACTGTAAAGTGAAGAAAGGGGACCACAAGGAAGAGCGGAGGCTGAATGGCGCGTCTAATATCATAAATCCCACCAGCCTTTTCTTCCTCCGAATCAAGATCCCTTTTGATGGACGTTCACCGTAAGCCGTAATGTTTCAACGCTTCCCACTGCTTCACAGACAGGAGCACGGCCTAGCCCTAATGAATGTCTTCGGAAAGGCTAGCCCTCCTTATTACCCTTACAAAGGGTAAACAACCGCTGTTTTGACACACGGCTCTACTCAATCATCTCCCAGAGCGAGAGACAGGGAGCGAGAGAGAGAGAGAGAGAGAGAGAGAGAGAGAGAGAGAGAGAGAGAGAGAGAGAGAGAGAGAGAGAGAGTTGAGGGATCCAGCTGGTTGGCCACCCCGTTAAGCCTGTCTCCGGTTTCAGCTTCTTATCAATCACTGTTTTGTGCCTTTGTGGCGTTTCTAGTGGTTAGTCCCGGCGCAGAGAAACCGGAGCCCGGCCGCCGGGGCTCCTGCTTAAGGAAGGTCCTGGGAGTTAGCAGAGCAGCACTTAGCCACCAGTCACCTGTCCTGGAGGGCTGGCTGGAGCGGCCTTTGAAACAAAAAACACACACACACACACACACACACACACACACACACACACACACACACACACACACACACACACTTATATAGTCTAGCGCACACACACACACACACACACAAACACTCATTCACTCGGGAAAGTAGCAATTCAAGCACGAACAAAACAGTCAGCAATGTGCAGAGAAAACAAACACAACTGCATGTACACACACACACACACACACACACACACACACACACACACACACCTGCCATCGGTGTCTCATGATAAATGACTAAACGCTGCCATGCCTTTTTAACTGCCCCATATACCCAGCCTGCATGCTCCTAATTTGATACTTATTCCATGAAATAGTCATGTTGAGGGGGGGAAAAAATGAAAAAGTGCCATAACTTAGTTTTGCATGGATGTGGATGGAGACAGACAGTCCCATAGATCACTCTAATTATTCTTTAATAAACCGCCCCATGACGGGAGGCGAGGCTTGCAGGTGAACACTGCCATCTACAGGCCACCAGGAGAACGACCGGGGCGGAAAGCAGCCAAAGACGATCTCCATAAAGACTTTCAATAAAAAGAGGCATGGAAAAAAAGAGAGTGGATTCTATTATGCGTGGTAGATTAATCAAGGTACAGTGAGAGAAAAAGAGACGAGAAAAGGAGGGGTTAAAGATAATTGAGTATATCCAACCATAGGCATCGCTTTGATCATTTCTCACCAAGGAAAATTAAATCTAGAGGGTGGAATACTATCTTGAGAGCACCAAGAGCGAGTCAATTCCTTCTTTAATCAACCTGAATTGCTTTAGAGCGTTCCTGAGCAAAGACTATCATTGAATTGGGTTTGTCGAGGGTTAAGATACACTGGAGAATATTTGTTTAAAATAGATCACCACAAGGTTCTCTCTCTGTCTTTTTTTTTATATATATACACTCTTCTCTCCAAAAGTACGGTCCACAGCGCCGACTTTTAGAACGATAACAAAAAAAACAAATAACAAGGCCGTCCATTTGACCGAGCTGTATTTCCTACGAGATCGCACGACGGGTGACCTACATAATTGATGAACAAAGCGGCAGGCGACGCGTTGAGCAGACCGACAGCGGTGTGCTTCTGTTTCACTCCCCCCGTGTGACGGGGCCATTCCAAACTGTGCCGTTCGGGAGCAGACACACACGCCGCCTCCAGAGGCCAACGACCTTTGCGGCGCGCGGCGGATCAAGCAGATCTTGCGTTAGTCTGTGTCGGTGAGCGTGAGCGTGTGTTGTGTTGTGGTGTGTGTGTGTGTGTTTGTGTTGACGAGGCGACGCGCTCTGGAAGGAGGGCCGTTGGTTTACGCTCGCCGGTGCGGATCATTCCCATTCATCTCCTCAGACGGCAGAAGAAAAGGGAGGTCTGGATTATGTTGGCTGGCAGGGAAGGACAGGCGCACTGAATCCATCTTGAAACAATCGCAGAGGAGGAGGGAACGGGGGGGGGGGGGGGGGGGGGGGGCGAGAGCAGAAAAGGGTAGGAGGGTCCGGGGACACAGTTTGTAAAGGGGGAGTGCAGACCAGTCGCAGTCTCTTGTCCCTGCCCCAGCAAACACCAGTGGCACGCTTGACCCAAGCACGCCCGCATCATTAGCTGCCAATCACCCCACACACACACACACACACACACACACACACACCACCCGGCAGGGGGGCAGGATGAATCGACGGGCGGGCGGGCGGGTGGGCGGCTGGCTGGATGGATGAATCAGGAAGGGAGGGGTAGGGGAGGTGGAAAGAGAGAGGACAATTAGACAGCCAGCCTAACACCAGACCCTGCTCTAATGACGGGGCCGCACACCGGCCAAAGCGGACGTCACACCAAGGGAACGTGTGTGTGTGAGTGTGTGTGAGTGTGTGTGTGTGCGTGTGAGTGCGCCTGCTGGTTCACGTTGTTATGTGCTACTCCCTACCAACCAGCCAACCGAGGCAGCAAAACACTTGTGTCCTGTCCTTCTCACTCCTCCATCTCTCTGTTCCACCGCCACCGTTTGTGTAGGCTGCGTGTGTACGTGTGTGTGTGTGTGTGAGTGTGTGCGTGTACGCAGCGTGCAGGCAGCGTGCGGTCTGCCTCGTTGCCTCTCCCGGTAAATGAAAAAGATGGGCTAGGTTTGATGCGGCAGAGATCACAGTGGACACACACGATCCTGAGTGCCTGCCCCAGAGACACAGAGGACAGGCACACACACACACACACACACACACCACCGACAGTCCGCCATAGCCAGCCCAGCCCAGCCTAACGAGCAGCCAGCCTGCCTTTGGCCCAGCACGAGCGGAGCGGACTCGCAGCGGCCTTGCGGGCTCCTAATTATTCCGCTCGCTACACACACTCGGCCCCTTTTATTTGGACAACCATGTGTGTTTTTTGGTGAGGTTGGGAGGTTCTGAAATCAAAGCCCCTGTCCTAAGCACGAGAGCGTGTGGTAATGAGGCCGGGGCCCGGCGAGCGGTCCGCAGAGCCAGGCTGCAGGAGCCACAGAACCACGGAGCCCCACCAGGGCCCACTCTACCAGGTGCCTGCTCTGGATAGGCACGGCGTGTCATTAAAAGGGGCACTTTCCATGTATTTTTAACCCCCTCCTCCCCTCGTCCCCCTTGTCCCTCCCCTCTACTCACGCTGGCAGCACAACTTGGATCTCGTGCTGTAGCCCCTGCTTTGACGTTATTCGTCACGCTGGCTTAAGCGTTCCGGGAGTGAGCAGGTCTGGGAGAGACTGGAGAAAGAGAGGATCCTGTGATGGGCAGGGGGGTGGGGGGTGACAATATCGCTGTTATACCTCTACGTTTCACCAATGAGCAAAGGAATCGCTTATTGACAATTTTGGATTTGCGTTTTCCTTTTTCGCCTCTGACTCCGAATTGACCAGTCACGGCTCTTTTTGCCGGGTCAAGGAGGCCAAACCTGGGTAAATTAATCAATAAACGATTGCCTTTGCTCATTGGTGGAAACATGGAAGATATAGCTGTGATATTACCCCCTGCAAATCACAGGATCCTCTCTTTCTCCAGTCTCTCCCAGACCTGCTTCACTCCCGGAGCAGCGTGACAGGCATGGCAGGGACTACACAGCACGAGGATCCAAATTGTGCTGCCAGCATTGAAAATTAGAGGAGGGACAAGGGGGAGACGAGGAGGAGAAGGTTAAAAATACATGGAAAGTGCCCCTTTTAATGACGCCGTGCCTATCCAGAGCAGGCACGCAGGGTAGGAGGCCCTGGTGGATCGTGTCCCGTGGTTCTGCGGCCTGGCCCTGCGGACCGCCCGCGCCGGGCCCCGGCCTCGTTACCAGCACGCCCTCGTGCTTAGGACAGGGGCTTTGACTTCTGAACACTCGGCAACTCACCAAAAAGCACACATGGTTGTCCAAAATAAAAGGGACCGAGTGTGTGGTAGCGAGCGGAATGGCAGGCAGGGAGCCCGCACAGGACCACGGCTGCAGTCCGCTCCGCTCGTGCTGGGCCAAAGGCAGGCTGGCCGCTCGGCAGGCTGGGCTGGGCTGGCTATGGTGGGGCTGTCGGTGCGTGTGTGTGTGTGTGTGTGTGCGTGTGTGTGTGTGCGTGTGTGTGTGTGTGTGCCTGTCCCTCTGTGTCTCTGGGGCGGGCACTCAGGATCGTGTGTGTCCACTGCGATCTCTGCCGCCTCAGGCCTGCAGGGCCCATCTTTTTCATTTACCGGGAGGAGAGCGAACGGCGCAGACCGCACGCTGCGTGCACGCTGCGTACACGCACACACTCACACACACATACACACACACACACACACACACACACACACACGTACACGCGTGGGTCGCGACGAGCGGTGGCGGTGGAACAGAGAGGTGGAGGAGTGAGAAGGACAGGACACAAGTGTTTTGCTGCCTCGGTTGGCTGGTTGGTAGGGGAGACAGGCCGTAACAGCGTGAACCAGCAGGCGCACTCACACGCACGCGCACGCGCTCACGCACGCGCACTCACACACACGCGTTCCCTTGGTGTGACGCTTCGCCGGTGCGCACCCGCTCGTAGAGCGGGGTCTGGTGGTAGGGCTGGCCTGTCTAATTGTCCTCTCTTTCCGCCTCCCCTACCCCGCCCTTCCTGATTCATCATCCAGCCGCCCGCCCGCCCGCCCCGCCCGTCGATCCATCGTGCATCCCCCTGCGCGTGTGTGTGTGTGTGTGTGTGTGTGTGTGTGTGTGTGGGGGGGTGATTGGCTGCTAGTGAGTGCGGGCGTGCTTTGGGCTGTTGCCACTGGTGGCTGCTGGGGGCAGGGACACAAGAGACTGCGACTGGTCTGCACTCCCCCTTACAAACTGTGTCCCCGGACCCCTCCTACCCTGTTCTTGCCTCACCCCCCCCCCCCCGCCCCCGTTCCCTCCTCCTGCGATTGTTTCAAGATGGATTCAGTGCGCCTGTCCTTCCCTGCCAGCCAACATAGTCGAGACCTCCCTTTTCTTCTGCCTCCGTCTGAGGAGATGAATGGGAATGATCCGCGCCGGCGAGCGCTAAACCAGCGGCCCTCCTTCCAGAGCGCGTCGCCTCGTCAACACAAACACACACACGCGCACCACAACACAACACACGCTCACGCTCACCGGCACAGATGCCTCGTCTACTTGGTACCCGCGCGCTGTTGGCTCAGAAGCTGGCGATGTGTACCACTCCAACATCTAGTTTTAGAATAGCCGGCGAGGAGTAAACACACATGTCCCGATCTGCTCTTGTCCTCTACTTTGTTCATCAATTATATGGAGTCACCAAAATAAATAAATCATAAATTAGCTGAAAATCAAATGGGCATTTGTATTATTTGTTTTTGATATGCGTTCTAAAAGTCATGAATATG
>JAPMUY010000946.1:0-2500 GCA_026901105.3 Galaxias olidus
GATGTCGTGCTGGCAGTAATTCCCGGTGAAACCAGGCAGACACAGACAGGCGAAGGTGTTGATGCCGTCTACACAGGTGCCGCCATTGAAACAGGAGCTGGAGAGGAAGTGAGAGGAAACTGTGTCGTTAAAATACTCGTGTCATCCTCATTAAATATAGTCGACAGCCTGTTAACATGATCACAGTTGACTAGCACAAATACGCTCCATATGCATTGAGCAATCATGTACAACAGAATAATTATATTTTGAATAAAGAGAAAAAACTGCCGCAAGCAGTCAATCTATTTGGAGTCTATCTCCAGTTTAAAAATAGAACTAATTAAAGCAACAGTTCCGTAATGTAGTAATAGTTCGACAGGTGTGTGTGTGTGTGTGTGTGTGTGTGTGTGTGTGTATGTGTGTGTATAGGTGTGTGTGTGTGTGTTTATAGATGGGTGTGTGTGTGTGTGTGTGTGTATAGGTGCGTGTGTGACTGGGTGTGTGTGAGTGTGTGTGTCTGTGTGCGTGCGTGTGTGTGTGTGTGTGTGTGTGTGTATAGGTGCGTGTGTGACTGTGTGTGTGTGTGTGTGTGTGTGTGTGTGTCGTACCTCTCGGTGCAGTCGGGTGTGTTGACCTCACAGTGGATCCCGCTGAAGCCGGGGGGACAGGTACAGGTGTAGCTGTTGACACAGTCGGTGCAGTTCGCTCCGTTCTTACACGGGTGGCTCTCACACTCATTGATGTCCTCCTCACACCGGTCGCCACGGAAACCAGGCAGGCAGGAACACAGGAAGGAATCCACGCCGTCTCGACAGAGACCGCCATTACTGCACGGGTCTGAGAGCGAGAGAGAGCGAGAGAGAGAGAGATATAGAGAGAGAGAGAGAGAGAGAGAGAGAGAGAGAGAGAGAGAGAGAGAGAGAGAGAGAGAGAGAGAGAGAGAGAGAGAGAGAGAGAGAGAGAGAGAGAGAGAGAGAGAGGGAGAGGTAGAGAGGGAGAGAGAGAGGGAGAGAGAGAGACATAGAGAGAGAGAGAGACAGAGAGCGAAAGAGAGAGAGATAGAGAGAGAGGTCAGATATGGGTAAATACTACTTAGTGTTTTCTAGTTCATGTTTACTTTTACTGTATAACACACCCATTTCTCTAAATGAATGTACTTATTTAGGTTATAGATCTATCTGCCCATCAATAAACAAGTTTTCCAGTGAGTTTTCTCCAACACTACTCAGAGCTTCCATAGTGTCTGTTGGCATTAATCTATCTATCTATCTATCTATCTATCTATCTATCTATCTATCTATCTATCTATCTATCTATCTATCTATCTATCTATCAATCTGTTGGTATTAATCTATCTATCTATCTGTCTATCTATCTATCTATCTATCTATCTATCTGTCTGTCTATCTATCTATCTATCTATCTATCTATCTGTCTGTCTATCTATCTATCTATCTATCTGTCTATCTATCTATCTATCTATCTATCTATCTATCTATCTATCTATCTATCTGTCTGTCTGTTGGCCTTACTCGGTTTGCAGTCATCGATGTCCGTCTCACACTTCTGCCCGTCGTAACCGGGGAGACAGTCGCACCGGTAACCGCCCACGGTGTTGTGGCAGGAAGCTCCGTTCTGACAGGGGTTCTTCACACACTCGTTAATATCCATCTCACAGGTCTGGCCTGAGGACACACAGAGGAACGCTCAGAGTCCACCAGTCTACCACTGCACATTAGTATAAAGACACACTACACAACAGACAGACAGACAGACAGACAGACAGACAGACAGACAGACAGACAGGTGGAGGTGTTGTACCAGACAGACAGACAGACAGACAGACAGACAGACAGACAGACAGACAGACAGACACAGACAGACAGACAGGTGGAGGTGTTGTACCTTGCCAGCCCTCTGGACAGCCACAGGAAAAGCTCTGGTAGTCCTCTGCCTCTTTGCACAGCCCTCCATTCTTACAGGGCTTAGGGCTGCAGGGAGCCAGCAGGATCTCACACGTTTCCCCTGGAGAGAGAGAGGAGAGGAGAGAGAAGAGGGGAGATAGGGATTGAGAGACAGAGAGAGAAGGGGATGTCAAGAACTAAACTCTGCTGTTTAGTTACTTTTAACATGAAGAAAGGTCATGAGGGCTGATCTCAGTATGAGTGCCTTCTATCAGGGCAGCACATATTTAAGGTTTCAGGGGACAGGGGTTTAGACAAACGGTCTTTTTTGAGTAGTTAGGCTAAGCATAGTATTATATCATTTCTGTGTCCATTTCAAAAACTATTTTCAGTAAAGTTTAATCAGTCGATGACTGCGATCCTATTTTAAATAGTTTTTCCTGAAGAGTGACATCGGGTTTTAAAGCCCAATTTCACGACAATCCCATTTCCTTATCCGTTTCCACAGCAACCCCGGGCCAGAGCAGGAAACAGCTTCCTGTTTCCTGCTATTGTGTGAGGTCACACAGACAGGAAACAGGAAGTGGCCGAGGAGGGAATGCTGCTGGCCCCAG
>JAPMUY010000946.1:10000-12500 GCA_026901105.3 Galaxias olidus
AAAATAATCATCATAATAATAATAATATTATCATATCTACTCCCTGTAGACAGATGACGGCACTAGTATCACTACAGAACTATACATGGACGTTCAGCATGGCCATTTGTCTGATGTGCGTCTTTGTGTGCCTTACTTGTGTATGTGTATGTGTGTGAGTCTGATAGATGTGTGTGTTTGATGCCTGTATGTGTGTTTGATGTGTGTGTGTGAGTGTCTAATGTGCATGCTTGCACGTATGTCTGACGTGCGTGTGTGTGTGTGTGTGTGTGTGTCTAACCTGTGGTTCCCTTGGGGCAGGAGCAGTAGTAGGAGTTAGGATGTGTGTGTGTGTGTGTGTGTGTGTGTGTGTGTGTGTGTGTGACCTGTGGTGCCCTTGGGGCAGGAGCAGTAGTAGGAGTTAGGTTAGGGTGTGTGTGTGTGTGTGTGTGTGTGTGTGTGTGTGTGTGTGTGTGTGTGTGGGGCAGGAGCAGTAGTAGGAGTTAGGATGTGTGTGTGTGTGTGTGTGTGTGTGTGTGTGTGTGTGTGTGTGTGTGTGTGTGTGTGTCTAACCCGTGGTTCCCTTGGGGCAGGAGCAGTAGTAGGAGTTAGGATGTGTGTGTGTGTGTGTGTTGTCTAACCCGTGGTTCCCTTGGGGCAGGAGCAGTAGTAGGAGTTAGGATGTGTGTGTGTGTGTGTGTGTGTGTGTGTCTAACCCGTAGTTCCCTTGGGGCAGGAGCAGTAGTAGGAGTTCTCGCGGTCCTGGCAGACTCCTCCGTTCCTGCAGGGCTGGCTCAGACACTCGTTGATGTTGGTCTCACAGAGCCGGCCGGTGTAACCAGGGCGACAGTAACAGGTGAAGGAGGCCAGGCCGTCCTTACAGGTGCCGTAGTGACACGGGTCAGAGTAACACTCGTTGATGTCCGTCTCACAGTGCTGCCCGGTGTAACCTGGGAGAGAGAGAGAGAGAGAGAGAGAGAGAGAGAGAGAGAGAGAGAGAGAGAGAGAGAGAGAGAGAGAGAGAGAGAGAGAGAGATGCAGAGAAAGAGAGAGAGAGAGGTACAGAGAGAGAGATACAGAGGGAGAGAGAGAGAGAGAGAGAGAGCGAAAGAGAGAGAGATATGCAGAGAGGAGAGATGCAGAGAAAGAGAGAGAGAGAGAGACAGAGAGAGAGATAGAGAGTGAGAGAGAGAGAGAGAGAGAGAGAGAGAGAGGAGAGATGCAAAGCGAGCAAGAAAAAGGAGTATTGCAGGAAAAGAGAGTGAAAGAGAGATGGAGGATGAAATAGAAATAGAGTGTTTGTTGATACTATAATATTCATTAACATTCAACAGTCACAATAAGGTACTTACCCTAAAATAACAGAGTTGTATTGTATTAGCAAAAAGGGTTGGGATTTACCAGGTGCGATATCATCACTGTCTTCCATGCTTAATATTCAACCGCATTACTCTAACAACCTAACAATATAATAGCACTAATAAACAGTCTAAGTTGTGAGTGTGGTGGAGGTGCCTCTTACCTTCGGTGCATTCACAGGTGTACTTATTGGGTCCATCGGTGCACTTAGCTCCGTTCTTACAGGGGGTGCTGGCGCATTCGTCCGTGTCCACCTGGCACAGGCTGCCAGAGAAGCCTGTAGAAGAAGAGATAGGAAGAAATCCTCACCATTTACTAACTACTTTATTTTAAAGATAATTTACCTGACTACGGTCGTCTCATTTCCCAGGTTTCGGTTGTTAGTTCAATAATGCAAGCTTTTCTTCCCATGTCAAGTAATTTCCATAAAAATATGGACTCCAAAGATATCAAACAAACAGACAAAAAACATGACTGGCTGGCCATTTACAAACGTTTTCCCGCCTTTTTATCGCCGTCTCCATGGTTACAGTGTATACAGAAGAAACAAAGTAGACAGAGGAAAAAGGAGAGTAGTTAATTTGCATGTCGAATGAGGAGGTGGACCCCAAAGATACTGAAGTTCCTCCCCTCTTCTCTATCTCTCCCTCCCCACCCCCATCCCCCCATCTCTATCTCTCCCTTGCACTCTCTTTTTATTACGATACAGTAGGGCCTCCCGGAAAAAAAATTCCATCATACGACTGGCTGCACAATCACCCCGACCCCCACCAGCCCCTCCCTCTACTTACCCACTAGCCATTACCACCCGGCCAGCCTCACTCCTCACCCCCCTCACCCTCTCTCCACCCGGTCTCACCCCTGGCCCCCTATTCAGATGTGTATTGGAATCCTGGGTACAAAGTCTGTAGTGCCCGCCAATTATGCAAATTCCTCCCCAGCCAGCCATTATTCCCGCCAACACAGTCTTGCTATGAATTCAGCACAGGAACCGAGGGCCAGGAGCCAGGGCAGATGTAGTGGGAGGCAACAGGAAGCGGCAGCCATTTTGTTCCAGTAGGACTAACCACAACCTACACTAATGGTCTTGAAGTGACACCACACTCATTGACTAATCAGTCAATCATTGACTTTGTAGATCTTTTCACCCTCGTCCTCCAGC